>PNEQ01019094.1:0-18347 GCA_003012365.1 Medauroidea extradentata
GTGCAGGCAACGTGTTGCTAGGTTGCCTCGGCAAAGTTGCAGTTGTAACATTTCTGGCACATGTAGGCAAAGACGAACTTATCACATTGTAACGTTGTAGCAACGTTTCCAGCACCACCTGTGCTGTTAGGGTAATAGCTCAAACACTAAAAATACGATAAAATTGTCTAACACTCCTCCTTAAGGGACACAAATCCGTTGTTGTCTTGATATCCAACCAGTTTGTTTAAGTGCGTAAGAATTCTTAATCTCGTTTATGTCAGTGGGACAGGCGTTCTGTGCTATAACAGACTCTCAATGCAGTCCATGTAAAATAATTTTACAACTCACAGAGCAAAAATGTGCCAAATGTAACTTAACACAATGACCTTTCTCCCACTCACCTACCTTTTAGTCTGATAATATCTGCTAAAGAAATTTCTATTGATAAAGACAGCTCTTAAAATTGAAAGTAATATGATTCGAAATAAATACAACAATAGCCTACGCGCGATTCTGGCAGGGAGAGATGGCAGAATAACCTTTATAGCTCAAACTGTAACTGCTGATATCCTAGTGAACTTATCTTTAAACGCCTTAACACTAATGCAAACTGAAACAAGTGCGAAGCTGTCTTGCAACGCAATTACTTTACTTGCAGTAGCAATAAAACTAATTACGAGAAGCAGATACAGAATAACGAAAAGGACGTTCAAAACTGATGACGCTTCGTACGTCAATGCCACAAAATTTACGCGCAAAAAGTGAATTCAGCGAAAAAAATCAAGAGTTTTATTCAAACAAAAAACAGAGAAACAAGTATAAAAATTAAAATTGTAGTATACTTCAAGAGTACACGGATAAGTGACAATTAATAGCCGAATTGACTTGCGAAATGTAAAATATTTTTAATTTAACAGGTCACTACTCAAAAATTACATAAACACCCTGCCATTTAAAATTCTTACAATTTAAGACACAAAACCTGTGACCAAATTTGCTCGTTTCTTTGTTCCTGTTGAGTAAGATTTCAAGTACTTTCGTTTTAATTTATATTTAAGAATTGGCCGTGACAACAGATGTACTATTTATACGTAATATTTCCTGACCTTGTGAGGATTATAGGATTTGCCTTACATTTGGCACCGTTTACTACAGCAAAAGTCACGTGCATGTCTCAGAACTATCACTTGATGGGAAGTAAAAACAACGTACAGAAACAGCGAACTTATTATGCATGGTACTTACCTGTTTTTAAACGCGCACACATCTTGGCGTACGTAACTACAGTAATCAAAAAAGCATAACTACTTCGAGAAAAGTATTTCCTTCTGTGAATTTAAGTTGAGTGCATTTATTAAACGCGCTGTACTTGTTTCCAAATAATAAGTTTATTGTTTGCGTCGCTGCGTTAGAGATAAAAATAGCAGTTCACTCATTTTCTTGATTTTCAGAAACTAAAAAAGTAATTTATTTTGTTTAATGTGAATAGCTTCGAATCTTATGCATTATATACATTATTTGGTTTATTTAGTAGGAAATATCTCAATTTAGCGTAAAATATATTACGATAAAAATATGTATTGATTGTTTGTCATTTACTATAAACTAGCTTACTACCGTTGCAAAAATTTGCATTTGACTGCAAAGAAAAAAGTATTTTTTTATTTAAGTAGTCATATTTAATATCCTAAAACTACGTGGATAATTCAAAGATACATAAAAATTTACCAAGTGTTGCGATTCAAAAATATTGCGTGAAAGACTGCTTAACTTGTTAAAATAACTTCCTTTCCTATGAAATGCATCGACTCCACTCAGTTAATGTAGTCTTCTCTTAGTATTTTATATCGATTCTTTAATTATAAATTTGTTTTGCCATATTCCATATGGTGGTGAGTCGGAGGTAATAGTTACTATATTTTGGAACATTTTTACGAAAATACCGAAATGCGAGTTAAATCTTTTTTGTGAAATTTGATACATTTAAAGTTGATTTTTTTGAAGCATGACTATGAAAGTATTTTGTTGTGTTGTAGTAACTTATTTCTATTGTTTCGGGTTTGTGACCGAAGAACTTCCACTCGTAACTCATTTGTTACAATTAGACTTAATAAATATCTGTTAGGTTAGTAATTGCAACAAACGTCCAAAAATAATAAAAGTATTTTATGGAAAATGCGCAGAATACATTCTCTCGCACAACTCAGAGAGCGTTTTTGAGTTTATGTTTGCAATCCTGCAGTTGTGCCAACATAGGAAACTTTTTGCACGGCTGTACGATTATGATGTTCACGGTTCTCACGAAGTTGTTTTTATTTGGAAAGCTTTTACATAAAAAAAAGCAAGCGACATTATTTATTTATTTATTTATTTTTAGTTAGGTAGGCTGCACCAGTTACATAGGAAACATCTAAATTTTTCTTCTATAAATAGAAGCAAGCGCCATGTGCATTCTGCTACCTTCTGAAACGCACTGAACCCATCACCACACAATTAACTTAACTTTGCCAGCTGTTTTCTCAATTTAAAGGATCGGTTGCTTGGTTCACTTTACAAAAAACCGTCCATTTAGCCAACTCTTTGCTGACCAAATTATTCTTCATCGTTAGAGATAATGGATTCTGGCGGGAAAAGTTTATTGTTTACTAGGATTCAATGTGACGTGTTTATCACTGACGTTCTTCTTTTGTTATTGGCATGTCCTCATTGGACTTGATTAGTGATAACTCTTGTGTGCTACTAGTGAACGCTTTCAGTTTGTCTTTCAACAGATAAACCTACCGTCTCCCAATCGTCCACGATTCTACAATCTTTCGTAAAATACTTTTACACGAATTATTTTCGCAGCTTTCCGGTATCTCTATTCACCGTCGTTCATTACACTCGGTCATTTTAAATTTACCTCTTAAATTGCATTTCCCAGACTGACTTATGTAATCACTGCTATTATCAGTTAAACTAAGAAAAATATGTTAATATGTTTACACACACGCTGAAATGATTACGGATTTTATACTGATGCATCAGAATGTCCTAAAAGTACAGTCTTTATATATATATATATATATATACACTAATTATCAATATAAGTCTGAAAACAGCGCATATATTTAAATACATTTAAATTTCAAGTAAGTTTCTTAGCTATTTAATGTACGCAAATTAAGACGTTCTTAATTTTCGTACATTAAATAGTGAAGAAACATGACACGAATTTACGATTTTATTTTAATTTATTTTTTTCCATCACTTCTTACGTGTACTATATTAAGCTCAAAAAATTACTTGGTTACGGTTTATGAACTGGTTTAAAACGGTTTCATAATGTATTTTATTTAAGGTTGTAACAAAGAATCGTTGTGTCTTAATATATGTTTGTATTTATAAGTGTGCGTTCGTGTGTGTCTAATACGCATTGTTTGCCACATAACCACTCCTGTTATTTTTTATATTCTAACCAAAAACAGAGAATTAGCTTAAGTTTACGTCTGTTGTTCTTGGTAGAAAATACTTCCTCACCGCATAAATTTGATAACTATCCAACTTGGTCAGGTTATTCTCTCATTTTCATAACAGAAAATCGCAAATAAATGTATTCACGCTAGTAATTTTTCCGAAATTGTAATTTATATCATACCTAGTAACAAGGCTTACAAACTGCGTAAAATATTACTGTACGCAATAGTAGCCATTTGAGTTTAATATTTAAAAATAATTTTAATGTACATTTTAAACGTAATTACATTTCTTATTTTGTTAACTGTTTTTTTAATAATTCTGTTTTTACTAAGAACACATTATTTTATTTTGACACATGTCAAAACAATTTATTTCTTCTAATGCAAGCTCTTGAAGAAACTGGCTCAAAGTTTGTGTGTTTATGTTCCTATAAATAAAATTTTACAATCATAAAATTAATTTGAAGCTGACACCAAGTGAATAAAAACAAATCTTATAAAAAAATAATTGATATTGATTTGTTTGGGGGGGATTACTGAGGGTATTTAGTATGGCTATTTAAAATATAATATTTATTTTACAGCAGTTTTAATTTTTCTAACGTATTTCTAAAACGCAAAACAAATTATACCATTTGAATTTTTGAAGTGGTTCTGTTTGCATAATGTGTAATAAATTCTTATAACATAAAATTTCTTTGCATTTTGGAATACGAAAAACTAACTCATTAAATGCTAATTTGCTCAATGAGTTCCTGATATTCAATAACTTCCAAGGATATAACGCAGTCCAGTAAAAAAATATGTTACATCTACTTTATTTTATAATACATGTTTTATTCGTAAATATAAAAGTACATATTCTTTAATGTTTAGAAAAAACAATATCCTATAAATACTTAGAATACTTTTATAACATTGGCACAACAAATCGAACAATGGGAAGAAAAATATTCAAGTCACGTCTACTTAGAAAATTACACAGGTCAAATTGCAAATTCAGTAAACAAAAAAGAAAATATTCAAGGAAATTAGATTACAAACAACTTAATGGCTTTTCACCTTACTAGTTACGCTACAACTTTTATAAAAAATGAAGTTAAGGGACTGATATTCCGTCAACGTAAATCATACGGTTTAAAATTTTAAAAAATAACTTTAAATTAAATCACTTTTTTCGATATTCTTGTTCTGCTGTTCTTAATTCAACGAATCATTTTCGGATTTTCCAACAAAAAATAATGTAAATCAATACATCACAATTTCAGACCCAGTTTCGACCAACTTGAGATTGTGTTGTAAATTTCTCCTGAGTAAAAAACACGAAATTCAGCTAAAAAATTAAAGAGTGATTTAATTTCTTAGGGTTATGTACTTATTGAAATATTTGCCCCGAATACCGAAAATTTAGGAATTCAAAATTGTGTATATTTAGTTGATTACTTAATTTCCGATTTTCGGTCGCTTTATAACAAGTAGAGCTATGATTAATTACATTTACGAAATCAAACCATTGGAACAATTTTTAAAAAAATTATATTTTATTAGTTTTTATACAACTTTTCAAATACTATGGAGATTTGTAAAGTCTTTTTTTAAAGCGGTTGATAAAGTGTATTCACTATATTTATGACTATATCAACACAGAAAAATTATGACCATAGGAATAGGCATATTGTACATTATATTAATAGTGAATAATTTATTTAATGCAATAGTAAACCGTTAATCATATCACAAGTTACATAACACCGTGCTTTAGAATTATTTATTTAAGGACGTTGGACCCGTAAAAATTCAAAATTTTACATTTGTGCCAAACACTGTTCAACTTTTACACATAAGATAACACGTAATTTCCCCAAATAAAAAAATAAGTCCTATAGTTTTAGCATAATCACCTATGAAAGTCACAAAATAGTGGTTGCGGTGTAGCCAAAATAATAAAAACTAATGAACTTGCAGAAACAAAATAATTCTTATTGATACTTAATGATGTGAGCTACTTCAAGACACTTTGTAAACGCAAAGAGATACGTTTTCGTATTTTTTGAAAATTGATGAAAATGAGTACATTTTTGCATAATTTTTACTTTTGGCTACTACTAAAATTTTCAAAATTAACTTATGTCAAACATGTCATAAAATGAATTGATACAGTGACTTTCAGTTCCTGTAATTTTGAATTCATTAGTTAATTACTTATTTTGATTTTGGCTACACCACAATGACCATTTTTGAATTTGATGAGTGACTATGCAAAAACTATGGGGCCTAATTTTTTTATTTGGGGAAATTACGTGTTATCTGATGTGCAAAAGTTGTACAGTGTTTGGCACAAAAATATAAACATGAAATTTTACGGATCCAACACCCTTAATACTGCATTTTTCGAACAACTGAAAATTTATATATGTTTATCTTAGCGTACAGAAGAAAAATAGTTTGAAAAACTCTACGGTTACAAGTTGCCTGGAATTTTTTAAAGCAATGTAGTAATTTCTACCATTGCATGTACATTTTTTCCGTAATAATTCCTGAAAAATTCTTAACAAAGTGAAAGCTACTATCATAAAGTTCTGTAATGATTTGGTTTTCAAACGGTTAGTACAATCGAATATACATGTAACGTGTTTTCCAAGTACTGTTTTACACGAGTGTTTCTGCCATGAGTTAATACTTAAACTTAAACGAAGTCATTTCACCTAAGTAGCTTCATCCTATAGGTCGTAAATTTTCTTCAGTAATTTTTTATTGTAACATTTTATTCGAACGATGCAATCAATGCGTAAACTTTCTATGTATTAAAATGAAGTCGAAATTGGTGCATGTATCTACAGGTTTAATATCTTCAGGATTTAAAATTGCCCTTACTTGTAGCGTGTAAGAAGTAGTATGCAAAGTTCCTTTCTTGTAAGAAGAAGTGTAGGTTTCGTGTGGTTATGGATCCTGAAATAATATTTGCACTTACAGTTTTGCAAACATTACACAATTCGGAAGTTTTATAAAATACCTCATATAAATGACCTAAAGCTGACATCACCATTCACTATGACTCTTACAATATAAAAACTCAAAGTCATGGCTAGAGCCCGGTAATTTTCGCGAAAAGATTTTTGCAGCACTTTGTTTCAGTGTCTTACGTGCGCACCTGCATCTCTGCTATGTGGTCAGTGATTGGATGCCGTAACACCCAGCGTGTGGAGGTTAAACCTGCAAATCACAGACGTGATGTGTGACAGTTATCCGTGTACTGATTGGCACAGTCAAATGAATAACGACTCTGCACAAAAACACTTTGTCAATAGCCATGAAGTTGAACTGCAGGTGTGCACGTAAGACACTGAAACAAAGTGGGGCAAAAATCTTTTCGCGAAAACTACCGGGCCCTAGTCATGGCAAATACAAAAAAAAAGAGATAGTCGATAATCATAAATTATTTTAACGAAAGCAACGAAGCAGGGCTAAAAGTTTTATGACGCCAGTACATAAAATTATCTCATTTATATGTCGCACAGATTTTCGTCCATGACTTATCAGGACCATACTTGATTGACACGAGCAGTTAAGCTTGAAAACAAAATTATGTTATTAGTAACAAGTAAGAATTAGTTCATTCTACTACTGTTTTGGTACTGAGCGGCAATGTTGTACGCTATTTGACCAACTACAACCTTCATTACCAAATATATGTCTTTATGATGAGCTTGTATTCAAGGAGATTTAAATGGCTTAAGCAACACGGGACGTTCCTAAGATAGTGTGGAGTACCTCAAATATCATCAACGACGAAGCTATGTAAATGTTAAAAATTCTGATAAATTCACACATATATACGTTGATATTCTGTGTAATTATTCAGACATTCTTGAGTTTTACTTTCAATGCGCCATGCATTTTAGTTACTGAAACACTGATTTTTCTTCAACTTTTTACTTGAAAGAGCTACAGTTATTATTTTGGAGAGATGAATAAACATAACCATAAGGGTACGGTCTGCAGCAATTTTCATTGTCATGTTTTTATTTTCATATTTGTAACGGATGTTTTTTTCTTCTTATTTTAGACTTATATTGTGACATAATCTTGCTCTTAGGAAATTTTTGTATACCTCATAGTTTTTGCGTAATATCTCGTAAACGTCAAAATTTACGATTTTATGTACGCCACTAAAACCAACTGACATATCAAACTGGAAAAATGTCCAGTATGTAACAATGTTGTGGTCTACAACTTGACATATGCAGAAACCAAAAATTTATTATTTTTATTTAAACAAATATGCTGAATTTTGAAATGAAAATTTTAAAATTTCAACAATTTTTAAAATACAAAAATATTTCACTATTTGTTTTTATGTACAAGTTGTTACTACAACATTCTTTTTAATTGTGAATTTTTTTTCAGTTTGGTATGTTAGTTGGTTTTAGTGGCGTGCATAAAACCGCAAAATGCAGAATTTGACGTTTACGAGTCATTACGCAAAAATTATCAGAGACACAAACAGTTCATAAGAGCAAGATTTAGTCACAACATTTGTCTAAAATAAGAAAAAAATTATCTAGCATGTTTCATACGCTGTATGTGATTTGCGGTCGAACTGTTTGAAACACTGGCATTTTTAGGACACGTCTACTTCAGATTTACTAGATTTATGATTGATTTGCATTAAACAAATTTCCATACCAAACTTAAATAAAATATTTTTCAATAAATATAATAAAATAATTACTCTCTCCTTTAGTTGATTACTACACGATAATAAACATCAATGTATAAAATTTACAAGGAATTTCTTTGTTCTTTTAAAAACCTTCGTAACAGCGCAAGTATTTTCCTTGTAAATTAATTTATTTATAAACCACTGACTTTCTTTATAAAAATGCTCAGGAAATCCCTGAAGCCAATCCAAATCACGGGTTTGTGAAAAATTATATAGTTTTATACAATGTATAGCTTCTGGTGAACGTTTTGTGAAAAAATAGAATTGTCATGTATATGGCGAATGTCCAGAAACAATTGTATGATCAGCCCACTACGCGAATCCTGGGCTAAATTAGAGACGAAAATGTTAGTGGAAAAATGTTATAGGCCTACAACATTTTATTTTGACTGTGTGGCAGCACTGCAAAGAGAAAGTCCCCTGATGCTCTTCACGCTCAGTTATTATTTTACGTATGTTATTACGTCAAGTAAACGTAGAATCATTTTTGGACTGCTTGGGATTTTATCCTGCATCCATACTATGCTTGTCAAAACAATAATTGTAAGAAATGTAAGATATCTGTGTAGTGCAAGAGGGGACTAACTACAATGCTATGTTGCCATATTGTGTACATAAAAATGTAATAGTATAACATTTCGCCACAAAAGTTTTCGTCTACAATTTCACTCAGGTTTCGCGTGGTGTGATTGTCATGCGTTGGTTTTTGGACAGCCCGTATATAACACTATACAAAATAAAGAAAACAGAATAATTAAATATGTAAAAATTTAAATTATTCGACAGTATGCAAGTAAGGTTTGTCTAGTGGTACATAGCACGGCTAACAGTCTTAAGGTTGCAGGTTTCATTCGGTGCGTCACAAATATTTCACTTCAACAAATTACAAATGATAACTTTTTTCCGAATAAATTATTTTCCATTACCACAGTTAAATAATTGAAATTAATTATTTTCCTTTGAAAGTACAAATACAAGACTGTAACGCGTAATGTTTCGAATACATACCTGGTATTTTCCTCAATACACTTTTAGTATTACAACAGATATCCCTTCAAACTGGGTTTCTAAGGATTTTCCTTGCAAAAGTACAAAAAAATTTTGAATATGCTATTCAGATTTTTTTTTCTAATATTAACTGCAATATGATATTTCTGCATCATTGCATCAACATGTTTTTTCCTAATACATTGGACACCGTGTTTGATATATTCAGTTTTGTATCGGGTAGCTTAATAAACTTAAGTAACGATTACTCATTATGAAACACTTAAAGATACAAATTAAAAATAGTGTCTCAAGTTACGTAGAGTTCTTTAGAAACTCTGTGATGTTTCTATAGGCTTATTAGCACGGCTAGCGTTTTCTTCGTGAAGTAAAATACTGTCATAGAAGAAACCATTACAGGCACTTTAAACAGTGACCACGTGTCAGAAATATTTACTGATAAAAAATCATACTGGTGTGATATGAGAATGTTTAATTCGTGTAAAAATGTTTGCTACTCTAGAAAAATTTTTAAACGTTAAAAATTTGAGCAAAAGTACATATTCATAGATTTTTACTGTAAATAATATCTGACAAAAACACTGAATTTACTCCAAATACGTTTTGAACTCTTGCAGATCACCTTACACCAAGGAGATTCTCAACTTTTAATAACTATTATATGTCACTACAATGATAAGATATCTTTTAAATAACTATTGTTACCTTAAAAGGTAATTTTACATTTATTTACGATGTGTATTCCCAATTCCTATTAAACGTACCTGGGACAAACTTATCTGATAGCGATAAGTTATTTAGCATCATTCTGAAATTAATTATCAATTTCATATTTTTTTTATTTCAATATATCTTTGAAAAATGTCATCTAATTATAACGACCCTTTTACCCAATAATGTTTTATGTGCAATTTTAAGAAATAGTATTCAAGTGCGCTCCAAAATAATAAAAATAAAACAATTTTCTTTAAAAATTTTAAGTAGTGTATAACTTAACAAGCATTTTAATGCGTGTATACAGCTTTTTCCAAAGAAATCTTTTAAATTAATAAAGATGTGCGGAATCGCTTTATGTGAATACAAATTTTACTTTTTTCAAGATAATTAAAAATATTGTAATTTACTAAGAAATAGAGAACTTTGACTTTCTGTATTGTATGCACTCTATTACATATTTAAATAGCTGAATAACAAGACACCCGGCATTATAACTTTTAAAATGATTCTTGCAAACTGAGAAAATAACTAAGAGGAAAATTGTCGACACACTTCAGAAGAGTATTAGGCTATGTCGGCCCAGAAAACTCTAAGTTGTGACAAGAAAACTATACATTTTCAGGCGTTATTTTATTACATTTACGTTGACATTATCAACACGTACAGTACCTATATAATTGTATAGTTTTCTTTTTTTTGTTTTAGTAAAACATATATATATATATGTGTATGTGTCTGTATATACATTAGTTTTTATGATTATACGTCAGTTTTTCGCTAGATAATAAAATTATATAATGTGCTGTTCACCAAACGTTATTGTTAATACTTGCAGGGCAAGTCAAAATGTTTGAAACATGACGAATAAATTAAAAACCCTTGCAAAAGTAAATATTGTTATGTTTTATTACATCTTCTTGTTTATAGATGAACATTATATTTTTTGCTTTAAATGACTTATGCTAATCACTAGAATCTCAACAAATTATAATTTACGTATACGTAATGCGAAAATTTTCGAAGTAATCGGGGAGAATACAGAAGTAAATTTCAATAACTGTGTAGAGTAACGTCAAGACGGTAATAATATTTCTGTGTTTAATGAAGCTAGTTTGAAAGCCAAGATTGACGTTGTCTTACAAGCCGTGGTGCATGAAGACACAATAAATTAAGCCAAATGTCCAGACGTTGGGACTTGTTACGTGTTAATAAATGTATTAATGTAGCTAAAATTCCGATTTTTCAGAAAACCAAGTAAAAACATTTTATTACTAATACTGTAAGAGTACTAAAAGTCGAGCAAGAAAATATTTATACAAAAATTGAAATTATAAATGCCACACGAATTGGGATTTGCTTCGTTTATCGCAACTTCATACTATCGGGCAGTAATATAGGCAGTTTATAAATTAACTAATGTACGGAAAATTGGGAAAATAAGTTTAAAAAGGTTATCAAAAACACATAAAAGGGTTGTAGTAGATATCTAGGAATTTTTGCTCAGGGTAGGGTTAGATATAATGCCGTACACACAGTTAACTTTTTACGTGTCGACGGGGTCGTTGAGTGTGAATAGATACGCAATGTTTCTAATGTAGGAATATATTTTATTTGTTAATTTAGATGATGAAGTAATTCAGTATTTCACGTTTGATAGCTTTGTTTGACAAAGATATATTGCTTATGTAGCGTTAAATGTAAATGAATGATTTTCATAACCACTGCCTGCGCCGTGTATCAGTAATTTACAGCAGAATTATAACAGAGTGAGACCTACTGTTTTAGCTGAAGTGACTAGACTCAAAATTCGCCCTTCAGTGTCCCTCGCATGAAGCAATAAAAGGGGCCCACAATGCTGAGCGTCTGAAAATACTCCCCGTTTGTTGTTAGCGGCAGGAAGAGGTTTTGACTTCTTTTTATATAGTGCGCCATTTACAGATCCATTCCTGCGGTGCGGGTCTGTCGCGTTCGGGAAGCGAGAAGGGAAAATATCAGAGCGAAATCAAACAGCATTAATTCCGGACCGGCGCGGGGGCTTGGTAGTTGGCAGTTGTTCAGCTGCAGCGACCAATCAGGACGCGCGGGCAGTGCGCTGCCGGGCAGCCTAGCAGCCAGGGGCTTGTCACGTCCTCCGCTGAAGTATGCAGCCGCGAAACGCTGAAAAGAGGATTGGAAAGTGGACCGAATGGGAAGGGGTGAGAGCATTGAACGGGCGTGGGAAGGGGCATGCAGGGACTGGCCGACCAGTGCCACAGGTACACAGGTATCCCTGCACACAAGCGTGTAAGAGCTAGTCCCGCCTGCATAATGTGCCAAGTAAATTGTATTAACGGTGTTAAATTTGGCGCAGTGCATTTCATATTAATGAGGGGGTGGAAATAATTGACCCTGCGCGCACAGATCGAACGAGAGAAATATGACACACACGACCCGGCAATGCAGCAGGGGCCTTGGGCCGTTCGATACGCCGTGTAACCCAACTATTTCGCCACAAGTGAAACACTTATGCTGTCTAAATTATTACACAGGGTTTCCTAGTAACACATCTCTAGCGCCTACTGTTCATGCAGGATTGTTCCAAGTTCCTTTTCCTGACGAAAATACTGCCACTGTACGAAAGTCTGTTCGGTATTGTGACCTTGTAACTAACGTCGTTTGTCTTTACGAGTTGGTAATAATACATTTTTGGGGCGAACCAACTGTAGACGAGGTTTTGGAAAGACAGCATTTTGCCATGAACTCATTTTAACGGATGAGTGAAGGACCTTGCATGTAAATACTTTTGAAGCGAGGGTGCACTAATACGATAAAAGTTTAATATTTACAACCTCTTTTTAACTCTGAATCATGTTTCAAGTTATGTTTATCCATTATATAAACAATGGTATTACAAAATATAGGAACTTGTGTTAAGAACAGGAAATAATGCTGAAAATGGTTTTTTTTTAAACTGATACACTAAAATTCAGTAGGGAAACAATACAGGAGAATTTGCTATAGATTTGAATCTAAAAACTACAAAGTTTTTTCTTGAAGATATTGGCGTAATGAAAAAAAAAAACGATGTTGCCAAACTGAGAATAAATTTTGTACGCCGCCATACCTGATCAACAGTTACAGCCAATACAGTGTATTCATTTGCAGGTGTTAACACAATCTGTTATAAAAATAAGTAAAGATGTAATGTGAGAACTATTTAATACTGCATATCACTACGCATTATTTAACACTGTAGTCTGTAGCAATGAAGTTTAAATTAAAACGGAAAAAGAGAAATTAACATGTATTTATGTAAAATATCTGAAAAATTTATTCAAATAACTTTTACATTTGAAATTATATTTAGGTCAGGAATATTCGTTTCAAATCAAGCAAAAATTTCGCACTCAGTTTTTATGTTAAACATTTTTGTAAAAATTTAAAACTTGTTTTATTTAGTGCATATCTAGAAATTGTGAAAATATACGCCACACAATTAAACTCAAGAAAATAGTAACGATAGATTAATTTTATCCTAGACCATTCAGGAGTGTTGTAAAGCAAAACTATTATTATTTATTTTAATATAACAATGTCTCAATGTGACCGTATTAAAAACATTGTATATATCTATTCCTTAATAAGTTTTATATGGTACAACAGATATTTCTAAAGCTTTATTTGAACATTAAGAGATTAGTTAGTCATTTTATTGTTTCAAACCTGCCTCGTGATGATATTATTGTAAATGCAGACCAACTTGGCGATAGGAACTATCTAATGTCTGCATTGCATTGACTACCCGAAGGCTTCTGTCTTCTTCTATTTTGAAAAGTTGGGCTGTAAGACGAAACTTTTACTCTTTAGTATATTACCTTGCTGTACGCCATGAACTATATCCATGTTTTAGGATTTAAGAATTTGTATGAAGCACATAGTTAAGAGACCAATTATTCGTCGTAATAATTTTCAGTTATAATCAGAAGCCATTATTAGTCACAATGTCCTTACCGTAAGTATTTAGTGTGCAAATTATGCATTTTAACCGTCCAGATCGTTAAAGAGAGTATTTTACAATGACGCGGTAAATAATTTTAAATAACAATTCAAATGTTATCCATCGACCAATTTGTAAAAATGAAATATAATACGGTATTATAAAAAAAATAATGTTACTAGAGAAGCGTATTTGACGTTATTATTTGGTGGAAGGCTGGAATTTCCAGGCCTATACTTGCCCGAACAGGCACCGTAACGTTAGCGGCTTTGGCATTTCGTATATTTGTTTACCTGCACGCGTAGAACAATAATAACAATAATATTATTATTTGAAAATATTTTGACTCGCCGTTTTTTAAGAGACTTACAATTGTAATTAGACTTGAAATATAATTATGTTTCATTCGTAGTTTTATCATATATTCGTGAATTTTAAGCGTAGACCTTATATGCTAGAATATATAACGGTGCTTTGGTAGGAACGGCTGCTTGAGTTATTCGTCATAAGACTCTAATACGCTTCTGTGGTTTGAAAGAACAGTGCTAAATTCTTGCTTACAATACAAAATGTTGTCGGTCTTCAAAGTACGGACGATCAGACAAATCTAGTTGTCTACCAACCAGGATACCCTCATGTATCTCACCTAATATGGCACTATATTGTAGCGGTAACCCGCTATAAACATAAAGAAACCTTTCAGTAGCGACCTGAATGGCTTTGTGATAATTACAGCGTTCGAAGTAATATTTCCCTTATTGCTAGAGACCAGTAAATTTTGCGAATTCATTTCTTTCACGATTGGTTCGCTATTGCTGAAAATCTCCTTTGAAGACTATGAATCAAAATAAGTAGCTTAAGACAGGCTGTACACAGGACTGTGGATTTGAGCCGGTTGAACGTTGAATCTAAGAATTTTGCCGGCCCCTAATTATTGACTACGATATTTTATCTATGATGTCAAAATTTCGTCAAAGTGACAATGCGATATGGTTCAATATTGCCGATCATTCCGAGTCGCTAGGAGTGCTACCATTGTATTTTGAACTTTAACCATGAGCTTCGAGATAATAGTTGTATTTGATGAAACAATATATTTGTCCCACTACTTAAACACTGTACGCACTTGACTTCTTTAATGATGGATGCACTTGCTGTCATCTGCTATCGGGCCTTCGCTAAATATTCACAGTTTTTTTCACCCACTTGTACGACGATTTACGCTCACATATTCAAGTGTTTGTCCTAAGCAATGTATTATCATCACTTAAATATTTCACTCAATTAATTTTTACATTTATGGTAACATCCGTGGAAAATATGTCGCTCACCTTGATAAATGTTTTCTGGATTCTCACTTTTCTTAAAAATAAACAATATTTTAAAATATCAAGTTGTCTATTGTCAAATTATTCGTCAAGCTACAATACGATCTGACAGATGGTTTTTGAGTCTAGTCAGTATTTTGTAGGTTATATGTACTCAAAAGAATACACATTTTAACAAAATTCCATAACGAAATCCCTTTTAAAATATTTTATTCCCATGTTTATATTCGTGATGTGGCAAACAATATAATTTTGAAATACAGAAAAACAGATGATTCGTAAGCATCTATGCGGTTCTTTACAAATCCGTGGACGTTAGTGACATACAGTATTTTTACATAACGAAAATCTCGGCTAAATTTGGTTGAGTTATTGCAGATATGGTATATTCCAGTATAATTATAAGGGTTATATGCTGTAGCACAAGAGATAGTTGAAAGGTACTACTTATTTCCTGCTTTAGTTTAAGTCGACCAAGGTGTTTGTACACACGCAGTGATTAAATCACGTAATGTTATTTAAATTTCATGTAGATATGTTTTTAGGCGCACCACACGAACTGCCGAGCAACAGCAGAAGTCAGATGGGTACTAACTTGGATTTTAAGAACGTGTAATTGCAGGTCACTAACAATTATTATTAATTTGTTGTTCACATATTGTAAAATAGTTAGCAGATCAAACTTTTCCACGGATGTTATCTAAAATATAATGATGAATTGGGTGAAATACAATAATGATGTGAATAGTATGCTTAGAAAAAAACATTATATCAGTGAGCACTAGTCATAGTAATGGGTGAAAATACCGACGAATATCTAGCGGAGGCCCAGTTGCAGTCGACAGCAAGTGCAGCCATCATCAAAGAAGTAACGTGCGTATTGTGCTTAAGTAGTAGGACAAATATATTGTCACAACAATTTCAACAACTATTATCTCGAAGCCCATATGTAAAGTCTAAAATGTAACCGTAGTACTCCTAGCGACTTGGAATGATTAGCAAGAATGAACCATACCACAAGATCACTCTGACGAACTTTTAACATCTTAGATAAAATATTTAAGTCTCAATAAATGTATATTTCAATAAGTGGGTATCCGCAAAATTCTTGGCTGCAACGTCCAGCTGGCTGGAATCCACAGTTCTGCGTACAGTCAGTCTTCAACTACTTATTTTTGCTCACAGTCCTCAAAAGAGAGTTTCTCTAATTGTGAACCAATCGTGAACGAAGTGAGTTCGTTAAATTTACTGGTCTCTAAAAATAAGGAAAATATTAATTCGAACGCTTTAATTATTTCGAATCTATTCAGGTCGCTACTGAAAGATTTCCTTATACTTTCTAGCGAGTTGCCGCTATAATATAGTGCGATATTAGGTAAGATACACGAGGTATCCTGTTTGGTTCGACAATTGTGTTTGTCTGATCGTCCGTGATTCAAACTCTGACAGTATTTTATATTATAATCAAAGTTTTAGAAAGGTTTTTTTCAAACGACAGAGGCGTATTACAGTCCTATGACGAATAACCCCAGCAGCCGTTCCTACCAAAGCTCCGTTATATATTCTAGCATCTAAGGCCTACGGTTATTATTCAGGAGTATATGATAAAATTTCAAATTAAACATAAATATATCACAAGTCTAAATACTGCTGTAATTATCTTTCAAGATTATGTGTCGAAATACGTTCAAAAAATAATAATAATATTCTACACGTGTTTTATGTTTCAGTCATGTGATGCTACTTTCGAACCTGATACTCCGTTCCCTTATTTTGTTTTGCTTCGAATATTGTTTAATGTTTAAATAAAAAACGTTAGAGACACATGTTTCATTTCCATGGATATGTTTTATTGTAGCCTGGATTAAAAATATTCATAAATAGGGGCCGGTAGTTTCCAAGACAGAGTGCAAGCTTGCGGCAAGCCTGCATTTCACTTGCCTTAGGCTGGCAAAAGCAAGCTTGTTTCTTCCGGGCACCGGTACAAGTCCTTTACAAGCTTGCAGCAAGCTTGTGGCAAGCCTGATGAGCAAGTCTAGTAGGAATTTGCTCGTTGGTTCGACGTTGTGTTGTTTGTTTTGCAAATGGACATGCAATGTGGCGAAGTTGGTTTATGTTCTATTAAATTGTGTTATTTCGCGCAGTGTTCCTGCTAGTTGTTAGGATTCAGGAAAACTTTGCTACTCAGGCACCGTATAAATGTTGGTAAGCTTGTCGCGTCAGGCTTGCCGCAAGCTTTTTCTATGGTAACTAGGAATCTTGATTCAAGCTTGCACACTTGTCATGACAAGCTTGCATTGCTGCCTGGGTTACGACAAAAATGTCTGCACTACTTTGTTTCAGTGCTTTACGTAACTGCAGCTCTGTTTGTGTTTATTGGTAACAACTTATCTGACTATGCTAATCACACCATGGGTACTGCGACACCGCACGTCTGTTATCAGCGGGTAAAACTCTAAGACGCCGAATGTTTAAGACATTCAATCATTGACCAAGAAGCAGAGCTAGAAGTGTTCACACACAAGGAAAAAAAAAACAAGGAAGTACAAAAATTTTAAATACTGGTCCGTATTTGTAATGCAATTGGCGGCTTGTGAATTACTGCGATGTTAAGACACCAGGTTCTCAAAACTGCACACTCCTGACAAATTCGCGCAGACCAATGACTACTAAACATGTGGCCGCTCACAATAAATGAAACCTGCTAATCAGTGTGTCAATGGCTGTGGCTTCAACTAGTGCTCAATCCTAGAAAGCTATCCTAAGCTGCGTACCTGCTTGGCAACAACCTATTATAGGTCATTCCGTATGAGGTGAGCACTAACAATTTAACATTTCAAAAATATCACTAGCCGTTACTGCATATAATTCAAAATGAAGGCCATGATCTTTCATTTATTTGAAACAATTGAAAATAATTCTAATATTTTTTAACCAAACGATTTGAAAATATTTGAGACTGTGCACAGGCATACGATACACAATTTTGCCAGAGCATTTTTTTAATTTTTGTAATGTACCGTTTGCTATCAAAATTTTTTTTTTCCATTTTGGCTTATTTTAACAACGAAATAGCGATATTTCAGGGACAAAAATCTAAAAATCCGTTTGGTTTATTGCAACAGAAAAATCCATGTACAAACGATGATATATAA
>PNEQ01019094.1:18447-91759 GCA_003012365.1 Medauroidea extradentata
TGTGACGTTTCTCATTTGACTGTACCAATCACAATAAGGTTACTGTAACACCACACGTCTGTGATTTGCGTGTAAAACCCCACGACACACGAATGTCAAAACATCCAATCTCTGACCGTGAAGCAAGTCTGCTGACGTGCACACAAGTCACTGACACAAAGTGAGGCAAATTTCTTTTCGCGAAATGTTCATGTCTCTATATATAAGTGTTCAAACTGCCAGAATGAATTTTTGATATATGTATTAATTTGCGTTAAAAATTATTTTTCGAAACCACTGTGAAACTAAAGAGCGAGGCCTTAACTATAGTTGCCTTTCTGCTTGTATGGTTGACAGTGATATTACGCATTATAGTTTCACGTATTTGCCAAATTAAATACAACAATACCGAAATAAATTCAACCGCAGATTTTTGTTGAAAAATATTTTGCAGCAACGTTTTTCAATGTCTTACGTGCACGCCAGCAGTTCTGGCACAGGAAAAATTGAGCACTAGTATCGCTAATGGTGCCAACTGACCAATCACCCAGAACTTTCCTGAAATTTAAGTTACACGAAGTCGATAGTCTAAAACGCCAAATTGATTTACTTTCACTTTAAAAGTAAGTTAAATGACTTTTGGCGTTTCCAAACGTACTTAAAATTAATTTTACTACAGGTTCATATTTTTCTGGTCCACATGCGATAGCAGCGAAATTTTCCCTTTGCTGAACTCTCCTATTGGAAAACACATTTTCTTTCTAACTCGTAGTAGAATTAACCTTAGATGGGATGTTTTAACTATCTCGTGTCTTGGGATTCTACCTGCAAACCACAGACGTGTGGTGTTTCAGACAACCGTATTCTGATTGGCACAGTCAAATAAGTGACGCCTCTACACGAAGGCAGGCCGCCAATAACCATGAAGAATCGCATCAGACGTATACGAAAAGCAATGAAACAAGTTTATGAAGAAATATTTTCTGCGAACATTTCGAGACTCTTTTAATTGTTGTCACGAGTTTTTGTGCAAGGGCGTCTCTCATTTGACAATGCCAGTTAGAACACAGTTACTGCGACTCTACAAGTTCGTTATTTACAGTTGGAGCACCAAGAGACTGAGAGTTAGTTTAAAAAATTCTGCCACAGACCATGAAGCAAAGTTGCAGATATACACGTCAAGTATAGAGTCTAATAGAGGCAAAATTATTGTCGCAAAAAAATCCGCTTCTCTAACCTTCAGCCGTCCCTATGAGAACCAGTTTGATTACACTTATTGTTTATTAGTCATATTTAGAGCCCGGTAATTTTCGCGAAAAGAATTTTGCAGCACTTTGTTTCAGTGCCTTACGTGCGCACCTGCATCTCTGCTTTGTGGTCAGTGATTGGATGCCGTAACACCCAGCGTCTGGAGGTTAAACCCGCAAATCACAGACGCGATGTGTCGCTGTTATCCGTGTACTGATTGGCACAGTCAAATGAATAACGACTCTGCACAAAAACACTCTGTCAATAGCCATGGAGTTGAACTGCAGGTGTGCACGTAAGACACTGAAACAAAGTGGGGCAAAAATCTTTTCGCGAAAACTACAGGGCCCTAGTCATATTTGCTCGATTCTCACGGTAATACTTGATAATATATCGTAATAATAAAATATATACTATAACTAGAGCCACGATTTGGTCGCGAAAAGATTTTTGCAACATTTTGTTTCAGTGTTTCGCGCGCACCTCGGCAGCTCTGTTCACGGATATTGGCACCGTGTCTTTGCTCAGACACGTCTTCAATTTGACTGCACCAATAACAATGAGGCTATTGTGACGCAATACGTCTGTGATTTGTCAGTAGAACCTCAAGATGCGTGACAGTTAAATAAAACGTCCAATCACTGACCATGAAATACAGTTGCGGATGTGAACGTGAGGCATGGAAAACAAATTGTACAAAAATCTTTTCGCCATAAAGTCGTGGCTCTAATTATTACTGATAATGGTTTTCAGTAATTAAATGCTTCTTGCCAAGTAACAGTGTCTGAAATAAACGTAGCTATTGGACTGGAAAAAGTCACGGGATCTCTGAGCTGTAGGCTAGCCTCCAAGAATATATGTGTATTCTGTCAGACAACAGCTGTTTATAAGCTGCTCGCTGACACTGTGAAATAAGTCTGTATGCAGTTACAGTTTTATTAATGGCTCGGTTACTTCCACGAAGTGTTGCGTAACGGCCAATTGTGAACGTAATACAGACCCATAGTTGCTTGAATTCTAGCTTGCACCGAAAAGAAAACGCGAAATTTTCAAGTCTCTATCTATTGGTCACAGTGTGTTGCGATAGGAGTATTTGTAAGTAAATATTTAACCTTACGTTCTTTATTTGAGTAGCGTGGCGTGGGTGTGTTGCAAGGTAAGCCGTACTTTTGCGACGTCTATACAAATTCGTGAGTTGCCTATTTATCTGTAATGGCAATGCACGATTGTGATGCCTAGGGCCATGAACTTTTCGCGAAAACAGATTTGCCCCGTTTTGTTTCAATGCCTTACGCGTGCAACCTCAGTTATGCTTCGTGGTTATTGGCAGCATGCCTTTTTGAAATGGCGTCTCTCATTTGACTGTGCCAATCACAACGATTTAAGAGCAACACCACACGTCTGTAATTTCCAGGTAGAACATCAAGACACGTGACAGTTAAACCATCCAATCACCGACTATGAAACATAATCACAGACGTGCTCATAGACACTGAAACAAGCTGGGGCAAAATCCTTTTCGCGAAAAGTTCATGGCCCTAGTGACGCCACTTACAATAGGCAACTCATAATTTCTACAGACTTTGCGAAGCACAGTTTACCTTGCAACACTTCCACGCCAATGTTATTTATACAGTAAACATACTAGACATCTACCCACGTACAACATTTTAAAACCATGTACTACATTATATGTAGAGGTGGAGATTTATCTCTCGAAATGTAGACTATTTGTTAGGCTTTAATGCAATATATTAATTCCTGAAGATTTCTTTTTCGATACCGGTTAGTCTCTGTTTGACTAAATCAATCCTAATTCTGGTGCGCTACGAATAAACGTCGATGATTCTTTCGTAAACAGCTATACTGTGCAACGTAACTATCGTCCTATCATATTAGGCGCTGGACGCTACATTAATTTGAACAATACGTTGTCAGAAAAGATTCTCGTGATTTTCCAACATCTCTTCTTCGTGATGTTAAGGTTTTGAATGTCTGTGTAAACGAATGATTGAACTTACTATTGGTGGTAATTATTTATATTGTACATTGGCTACGTATTTCTGTCTTTCTTCTAGCATGAAATATTACTTTAACTTAAACAACTCAAGTTCTGACTACCAAACACTGAACTGGCTGAAATGAGATTTAGTACAGTATAAGTTATATCACGATATATAGTCGGTTTGCCCCACAAACTAAGAAACAATTAACTTTGAATTCATTCATTTGCCTACAAATTGGCTCAGGAGACAATTTTAGGTACCAAAAGAAGAAAAAAAATAATAGAAATATAAAGGATCTATATTGCAGTAGTTGAAGAAACACAATACGTGTTATATGAATGGAACCAATATACAGAACATCTGTATAAAGAAAATGGAAAACTAAGCGAAAATATAATTGAAGAGGAAGAAGATATGTCAGAGGATGAAAAACGATATGGTATATTGGGAGAAGAAGTGGAAAAGACAATTATGGAAATAAAATATAGCAAGGCATGCGAAATTTATAAACTTCCAGTAAAAGTGCTCTAAAATTGAGAAAACTGAGGAAGGAAAGAGATATTACATCTCTGTAATGAGACATATTACAAAGGAGAATGGCCAGATGACTTTCTTACAATAGTAATGATACCGATTGAGAAAACGAAAATTACAAGAAAATGTGAAGATCATAGAACCAGTGGTCTAATCCGTCATGCAGCAAAATATTGTTGAGAGTGCTGGATAGGAGGTTGAATTGAAAACTAGACAAATTAGAGAAGAACAGTTTGGTTTCAGAAAATGGAAAGGTACACGAGATTATATTGGCTTAATACGAGCTGTAGGTGAGAGATGTACAGAGAAAAACAGAGAAATACAAACGGATTTTATTGATTTAGAAAAATCTTTCTTGAGGATGCGACGGAAAAAGCTGATTTAAGTTTTTAAGTAGAAAGAAATAGATCGAAAATTACTATACGTAATTTGTACTTACAACAGAAAATGTAAATGAGAATTAGAACTGAAATGTCACAAGAAAGCAGTATTGGAAAGGGAGTAAATCAAAGGTATTGACTCCCATGTTGTTCAGTATGTACTTAGAAGATATCACAGAGAAACGTTTAGCTGGAAGGAGAGAAATGTGATTGTGGAAAGAGAATAGAACGTATAATATTTTCTGACGACATGGTACTAATAGCAGAAAGTGAAATAACTGCAACAAATGCTGAAAGATATGAATGCAGCTTGTGATAAATATGGTATGAGAATTAATTCATCAAAACCAAAGAGTATGGTGATGAGTAAAAGAAGAATACAGACAAACATAAGTAAATATTATCCACGTAAAGCTCCTCCAATATTTGGGACGCATAGTCACTGAAGTCTTGAGATGCCATCAGAGATAAAACCTCGCATTACTAAATCAATTAAAGCATTACATAGAAAACGTAAGTTGCTATGTGGCAAACTGAATAAAGAACAGAGAAAAAGACTTGCTAAGTCCTTTGCTTGGAGTTTAGCACTATATGAAGTTAGACATGGACGTTAAGAAACGAATGTGAGGAAATACTGGAAGTTTTTGAGATATGGATGTGGAAAAGAATAGAAAAACAAGTTGGCTTGAAAGAGTGCACAATGAAGTATTGCAAAGAGTTGGGGAGAGGATAAGAATACCGAAAACAATAAAAGAAAGGAAGAAGAACTGGATAGGTCGCTCACTGAAGGGGGACGGCTTGCTTACAGAAGCTATGGAAGAACTAGTTTGTGGGAAGATATTGAGAAGAAGAAGAATATACAAAATAATGGACGGCTTCAGAGGAAGCGGAAATTACACGAACCTGAAGGGGATGGCAGATGACCGGAGAAAATGGAGAACTACCGTGTAAAAACCTGCCTGTAGGCGAACACTGACAATTATGACGATGAAAAATAAATATTTATTATTTATTTAAAATAAAACAATATTAACTTTAATTAATATTATACATGATGTTCTGTACACATTCCACGTAAAAGTATTAAATTATATATATATATATATATATATATATATATATATATATATATATATATATATATATATATATTGGTGACACTGTAAAATTTCAAGTCTAGTCCAGAATCGCCACTCAAATATTAGGCAATATCTTGTATCATAATCATTAATTTAATAACATCAACTACTTTTATTACAATATGAGAAGTGCGAACGTATATTTCCATAAATTATTATTTAAAACAAATGGGTTGTCTTTTTTAACAAATAAGTCGTAATTTTAGGTAAAGTTAAAGTATTTTATACGAAATATAACTTTTGTATTATTAAATGACAAATACGTCACCTAGTTACGCAGATAACACCCGAAGAAGATATGAATGGGGCAGAAGTGTTACAGCAACATTTTTGTACGTATTTAGTAAACAATTTGGCTAAGTGTCTGCAAGTATTTCGGGTTTTCAATTTTTCATAACTAGATTTTAAAGTTTGCTATTATTTTTGCACTTATTTGACTTAGAGTTGTTTATCTTGTCACTTTAATTGTGATCAAAATAAAAATATCCGCATAAAATTATAGCAGTTTTCAGGCTTAATAATTTTAACTTGTTTAAAATAAATACCTAAATTTTATGCTCTGCTTATAATATGTCTCTATAGACTCTTATTTATTTCTAAAATATTTTGTGCCAAGCCTTATTTTGTACAATATTCGAGTAAAAGCATTTGTCAAATATTACTGCAGAAAACCAATTAAATTATGTACTTTAAGTTACACATTAGAATCATTAGGTTTTATGCTCGTGTTTGTCGTTGACACAAAAAAGTGTTGTGTTCATGATACTAGGGGCAGACCGAAAAGGGGGGCAGGGAATCTGGGCTCCTGCGACCTATTTAAGCACTACTTAAGAGGAGTCCTTCGCGGTGTCAAATTTCCACATTTGACGCGTGTGAACAGCGTAGCGATAAGAGCCAGTGTCCCACGCTTGACGAGAAGCATATCGCCTCTATTCGCAGCGCGCCAAACTGGCGTGCAAGGTTTCCGTTGTTGTCATATTACTATGGGACTTTAAGCGGTGGCCCCAATATTTTATTTTTGAATAGTTTGAAGTAAAGACCAACGTGTGCCTCTCGTTTTGCACTTTACGAATTTCGGTAATATTTTCGGAGTTAAAACAGTCTTAAAAAAAACCCGTTTTTAGCCATTTTGAGAGGCCCGAATAGCATGTTTCTAACAAGCGTGCTGCATTTTTGAAAAAATAGAAGCATTGTTTCAAGTGTGTGTTCTTTTCGTAGGTAAACATAATATGAATAACTTAAGTGGTTTCACGTAAAAATGTATACGCGTGACACGCTGCAACGCCGTCCATGCGCCAGTCGAGGAATTCTCTTAATCCTATAAAATATTACTATTTCTTAAAGTGGTTGATTCAATATTTTTTGTTAGCAAATGCTAAATAGCATTTTGCACAGTAAGATCGTAATTTTTTTCCGTGGCAGGACCCTTGATTACCCAGGTTTTAATTGGGGTGTAGACATATCTTATGTTATTACAGATGTCAATATTTTTCCCGTAACAAAAAGTTCGAAAATTTGAATATTGGGTAGTGTTTTAAATTATGTCTTGTTTGTGAAGAAATAATCTTTTCCAGCTTGCTAGTTAATTTAATTCAGCAAACGTAAGCAACATTAAAAATTAAAACGGTTTTTATGTGTAGAGGCTAAATAGATAACTTGCACGAAATTATTATTTTTTATTTCATAGGTATGATTTAAATGTTTGTGAAATTGCAACTTTGAATTTCTATGAGCATAAGTACGTGTTTGTAACACGTACATATTTATCTTAAATTACAAATAGATGGGCCCACATTTGCATGCTTATATATGTTTTAGCTGAATATTTAACTGTTCGGAATATATGTTTGCTTACAATTTATTCAACCCATAGGTGTGACCCTTGTTTTTCGCGAAAAAAATTTCGCCCCAGATTGTTTCAGTGTCTTACGTACAGTTTAGCAGTTCTTCTTCATTCTTATTGGTAGCGTGTCTATGTGAGAAGCCGTATCTCACTTGACTGAGCCAATTACAATAACGTTCCTGCAACACCGCACGTCTGTGATTTGACGGTAGAATACCAAGGCTCGTGACAGTTATAATATCCAATCACTGACAACGAAGTAGAACTGCAGATGTGCACGTAAGGCACCGAAACAAAGTGAGGGAAAATTCTTTTCACGAAACATGGTCCCTACCCATAGGCTAATGTGTTGGTTCGAACATACAACATTTTTCAACGAACCGCACATAGACATGAAATTAGAAGACATTGATCAGTAGAAAAAATATGTAGCTAATAAAGTAGATATACCGAGTGCTACCAGGTGGACTTCTTAACTTGCTCTACTTGCAGAACCAACAAATAAAATTGATTGTGTGCTATGAGGCTATTCTGGCCAGCATTCCAAACTTAAATTGTTATTTTCAACATGTTGTTCATCTTTCTGCACTTTGTGGCTGCTTGCCCAGGCGACCTAGCGCTGCACAGAGATCCACCAGATATTTCCTTACGAACAGCACTTCATATTGCAATGCGTTTGTACACCCATTTCAGGTCTTCCACTAATCGTTAAAACTAGTTTTAGCGCGGTTGAAAGTGGTGAAATGAACGTTATTGCAATTTTTTTTGTATGAACGTCTTGTTGAAGCTTCTTCACTATACCGCATTAAATGACATGGTAGTTACTGAATTTCTCATAGAGGGCATAATCAGCATTAAATATTAAATTCGCCACTGAATTTCTCATAGATGCGCGTTATCGGCGTTGCATAATAAGGTCGCCTTATAATTTCGCATAATAGCTGGTTATTGGCATTTACTGATAAGGTCACCACTGAATTACTCATAGAGGCGCGTTAATTAGCACTACATGATAAGGTTGTCACAGACGTTGTCATAGAAGCGCTTTGTCGGCATTAAATAATAAGGTCGCCACAGAGTCAGTTTCCCATAGATGCAACTAAAATTAGATAACAAGATCACAGAATTTCTCATAGAGGCGTGTTAAAGACATGAAGACTGCATACCAGTTCAATGATGTGCTTAGAGGTTAGGTTGAAGCGTGATGCTCGAGTGTGCGTTTCCCTACGCGCTGTGATAGCTAAAAAAAAGTGGCATCAGTTGAACAAATATTGGCGCAATGGCGCTCATTAGAAAAGCGGCGGTATGTCTCATTTTTAGTGCCTATTACCAGATCGTCGGCTAAACACACCAGGCCATGACTTAGACTGTACTAGATTTGATAAGTCGCTTAAATATAACATATCCTGCTTTTCTAAACTAAGTACAGTTTTTTAGATGCACAAATGTAGCTTGGCAACTCTGAAAAGAATAATTTTTCGACAGCACCAATTTCTTAGCGACAACATAATTTAGGCTGAAATATGGCCGTAGCAATTTAGCTTTGTCGGAAACCAAATTTTTGTTTGCAGTGCACATAAATTGTAAAAATATTGTGTTTATCTTAAAATAATTTAATAGAAATCGTATTTATTTTCTTTGGTTGAAGTATTTTTAATACATCATTTCCCTTATAGAAACGTAATCTTTCTTCACTTCAACAAAATGGAGTAGTTCACAAAGAAATCATTTTAAATAAATGCCTTCGTAACACCAAAGTGTATTGATTTTTTTTATTCGAATGAAATATAGAAAGGCTATATTTAACTCTACGTAAATAGACTCAAATAAATTACGAAATTATTTTTGTAGTGTTAAAAACATTTATACTGAGGCACTTTAATAATAATTCGCCCAAAACTATGTAATACAACATGTCGAGAACGCAGTGAAAATTCTGGCAAGCAACCTCAAAATTCAATCTACAATTTGGCTACACAGATTTTGTCCCTCTTTAGCATGCGAACGTCCATTTCACGAATATTTCGTTTACAAAATACAGGCACATAAAGCTTAATTTTCTAGCAAATTTGTTAAGCCTATACGTTTACAGAGCCCTTCTATAAAAAGGTGTCACTAAATGTCTAAGGAAAATAAATTTATCCCCTGTTACAAACCGTAAGCATAGTTCCAAAATTTGCTTATTCAGTTTTTAAAAGCTGAATTATATGTAAAATATATAATCCGACATAATTTCAAACAATTTCTTGTCAAGATTTACAAATCAGGTTTTGAGTTTTTAAAATGTTTTTACATAATTAAATAAAGTCGAGTGTTGCTAAGCGACAACGAACAAAGTAATTTTGCTACATTCGAAAGACTAAAAGAGTTTTTATAAGTAGGCTTACAATACGTTTTATTTTATTTTAATATTCGTATCGCACGTCTTGTACACTGGTAACAAGTAACACTGTAATAAAAACTTCCTAAATACAGTAGTAGTGGAGGATATTAACCCACATACTATATGAGACACTCAACTACACTGCAGCTTGAAAAGAAAAGAGAGCAAATGTTTAAATTTATTACTGTACAAGTCTGACAAACTGTACTATTGTGGACATACGCCATTGCGATATATGTCGTCCCAGAAATCTTAGAATGAGGCTAAGAAAAACAAACAACGTAAAACAAAAAAAAAAGAGAAACAAGCCTGGTTGGCTGTAGGCAAATCATCCATAAACCAAAACAACAGAACACGAAAGATCCCATGTTCTGTTGTTTTGGTTTGTGGATGTGTTTACTATAGCCAACCAGGCTTGTTTCCCTTTTTTCGTTTTACTTTGTTTTTCTTAGTCTCATTGTAAGATTTCTAGGACGATATAATGTCGCAATGGCGTATGTCCACAATAGTACAGTTTTTCATCCTATCTCATTGCAAGAAACATTCAACTGTACAAGTCCGAAAACAAATGCGTACATTTAACTACTTCTCAAAACTTTATAGGATCGCCAGCACTGGTATATGGAAAACAGTTTTCTCATACCTAATTTCTTAACACATCGGTACATCGGTATGAAAAGTTTACAAATAATTTTTTACATTGTATCTCCTCAGAGTTTACATTTTAGAGAGCGATCTAGCTCGCAAAGACAATGGTGCTGCAGAAAATATGCAATATTAGATAAACAGAACCCTCATATTACAATAAATTTTACTTCTATCGATATACTTATGTGATTGTTGAACTCTATTTGCGTTGTTGGTACAAATAGTAGAAAATTGTCAATATGTCTGTTGCCACAGTTTTCTTCCATAACACCATAGATTGTTGAAACTTATATGATTGGACTATTATTTGAAACAGATTAAAGGGGCTTACAAAATTGATACCTCAAGCAGTATGAAGTGGACTTAAAGAGTAAGCAGTAGATTCGCTAAACTTAACATAAACGTTAGCAAGATTACTGCCTAAATACAGTCAATATGAACATGCCGTGAATTCCATATGTTTTGGGTGTTTTGTTAATACCGAACGCTAATCTAAAGAAATTTTGATGAAACAAAGAAAATAAATAATAATTTCGAGGCTTGTAAACGACATTTCACGAGTATTTACAAAAAAAAAATTAAATTACAAATTACATACATTTTCCTTTAAAATGTTCATTCTTTTGCGCGTTATAGAGGATTAAGTAAGGTAATCGTTATCAGGGGAGTTACGAGTGACTTCATTGGAATACCGTAGTTTTCTGTGATTTCTTAAACTTGCGATTTCCACTGCCGAACACAAGCAGTAACAGTTTAATCACGCATGCTTCGGTTTAAATAAGTGTGTAGGAAAATTTCGAAGGTCTACTGCTTAGGTCTTAACGCTTAAGTTTTTAATAGTTTAGTTCCCTAAAGGAATTTCAGATGAAGAGCAAACGTTCAGTAACGCCGTTCCAGATGTCGCACTGGCCCAGTCAAATGTTACACGAAAAATGAAACATGGTGTCGTGCGCATAGATATCACATTGGAACCTAGCAAACAGTCACTTTTTCCTCAGTAAATCACGCTTTAATTTGTACAGGCATTAGTTATGTTTACAGCTCTTATATAGCTTTATACATAAAAGGGGTTTCAAAATTTCTTTTGCTCTCATTCTCAGTATTTTGGTCATCGGCGGTTTGTAGCAGTGGGTCTACCAAAAATGTATTTATTTCCTTTACATCCAAAATTTCCAGCCTAAGAAATATTTAGACTGTAGATTGGAATTTAAGTTATTCTTCAGTACAATACGAGTATAGTGTACTTATTTCAAAGAAATTTTTAGTTTGTTTGACCGTTTTGCATCATTTAATATACAAGGGCAACATTTTCAAAGAGGGAAATTTTTTAAAGTTTGAAGAAGGGTAACCTCTTCTGTTACTTTGGAATAGCGAAAATTTTCACTGTATTTATGGTAAATATATCGTTCATTTCCAAATATTTGTCGAAATAAAAATACTTTTTTAATAATTCGGAATATCTAGCTAATTAATCTGTACTACGTGTTCAAGCACCACAAAAATTAATAAAGTAATGTATTTTACTAAGTGTTCAGCACGACAATAATTGTTACGCCTGCATTGTTAAAAAATATATTATAAAGACTTCGTCATGTTCTCATTCAATTCATATCTGACAACATTTTCCTGCGGAAAACTTTTAACTCTCAAAAATGTTTCGCGAAAATTGATTGTGCGGAAAAGTAGCAGTATAATTTAAACGAAAAGTAAATAGTTAAATTAGATTGATAGGTTTTTATGTACAATCCTGACCATGAAATTATTTGAAGTTCGTTTTGCCGACAAGAAAGTCAATGAAGACCAAACGATTTTTGCAGAGTTAAACTTATAAATAGAGCCGCGGTTTTATGGCAAAAAGATTTTTGCATCAGTTGGTTTCAACGCCCGACGAGCACATCTTTAGCTCTTCTTCATAATCAGTGATTGGATATTTTAACTCTCACTTGTCCTGGGTTTCTCCCAGCAAATAAAAGTATTCTGGTGCCACAATTGTCTTACTCTGATTGGTGCAGTTAAATGAGAGACATGTCTGAACAATGACAAGCTTTAAATAACCATGAAGCATGGCTGTCGATGTGCAAGTTAGACATTTAATCAAAATGGTGCAAAATACTTTTTTGCGACAATGGCGTGGATCTTCTAATAAAGTAAACACCTAAAATTTTGGCTGGAAATATTATGAAGGAATATAAACAACACTTGAGGAATATTACTTAAACTGTGCGAAGGGTTTTGAACACAACTATTAACACTTGTAGTTAAAGACACGAAGTTAATCAGAAAAATCTGAACTTATATAAAAATCCCGTGTACTGAAATCTGCACTATCTCACACAGTTTTTCTTTATACGGTAATGTTTAGTATATTTAAGTTATTTTCTGGTACGTCATTTTTATTTCTGCATAACTATGTCTACCGCTTGACTCAACAGATTGCACATATTTGCTTACACGGACTGCATTTAATTATGTTATATCAGTAAAGCACAGCAGTCAATACCATATAAACATTTCTGTTTTGTTCACAATAGAACATTAATAAATAGTGGTAGTTTATTTTAGACTAACATAAATAGCCTAACCGTTGGTTAAAATACAATGGCTAACTATTAAAATAATAACTGTGATTCTAGCGGCATTAATATTTTAACACCACTTTAGACACACAGTCAAAAGTAACAAGTATTAGTGTTTCAAAACTGTATATAATGTGTTTAATAGTGTTGGCTTTATCTTATTTTTTATGTATATACTTTTACGTGTTCTCTTCCTTTTGTATGCTGGTACTACTTGTTCTTCGTGCACTATTCAGTATCATGGGGCTTGTGGTATTCACAATGCCATCAACACCATCTACACAGCAACAGGCGGAAGAATGGGATCGCCATCTTAAAAAAGAAGGCAGTCGAGACAAGCATGTCGGGGTAAGTTGCTATGGTGTGCGCCCCCGGCATAATTTGGTAAAAAATACAGTCCACCCACGCATGGCCGCAAACAATTAGTATGCTGAACACCTGTAGTTCTCTTGACGGAATGCTGATTATAGTATTTAAATTCCTTATAAAGTACAGAAATTAATTAATCCTATATTATTATTGCTAGTCGCTGAACATTTGGCAAATAAAATACAGAACAAAGTCCGTTTGGTTGTTTCATGAAAAAAAAAAAAAAAACTGTGATTTATGGAAAGAAATTCAGACATACTTCGTGGATTATGTACGTCTCATAACAAATAGCAACAAGAAATAATTTAAGTTTTTACTAAACAAAATGAAGATGTCTTAAAATATTTTGTGATAAATCATTAGTCTATACTTAATTGGTAACAAATTAGATTTCCATGTTATTCGGTTGTAAGAGTTTACTTAATTTTGAAAGTGGTTGGGTGTTCGCAAGTGGAAGTGACTAGTTGTGATTCATTGTTTTATTACAGGATGTTAAGTTGTGTAATTTGAAAGACATATTAAGAATAGAAATAACATATGGGCCATACATTTCAAAATATTCATTGAAGCTTTAGAAGCTACAAAATACTTTAAGAGAATATAATATTTTTGCAGTGAACACAGTGTTCGCGCACCAGCTCTGAGTCCCTGGCGGGTACGTGTTTTTCGCCCGTAAATATACAAATAACATTACGAGCCCTAATAGCATGCGACGCACGTGCCAGTCGTAGCAACGTTGTAAGTTAGGACGTGTTTGATACTGTGTTACCGTAGTGTACTTTAAGTTTACGTAAAAAATTGCATACGCTTCCAAGGACTCAGAACTTGCGTGTGGACTGTGCACATGTTATTAACCATTGGTAGTGGCACGCGAATTTCGTGAAAATATATTTGCACTACTCGTTTCAATGCATTTTGTGCACATCTGTACTTCTACCTCATGGTTATTGGTAACTTATTAGCTGATATGACTCTCAATCGACGGTGCCAATAAGAATATGGTTACCGTAACACTGAACGTCTATGATTTGTGGGTAGAACCCCAATACAATTGAGAGTTTAAGTGTCCAGTCATTGACAATAAAGTAAAATTGCAGAGATGCATGCCATCCGTCGAAACAAGCCAGCGTTATAGAGACCGAAACAAATTCGCAGGCTCACCGACTTATAGGCTAGCCTCCAAGAATATATGTGTTCTCAGGAAGACAGCAGCTGTTAACTGGTTGTTTGCTGACACGGTGATACCACATGATTGGAACAGCTTTTAGTTGTACCTGTATTATTGGCTAAGTGCCCTATAGCAGATGTTCAAATAAGACTTGGGCCAACTGTGAAAGTGACACGAACTTACAGTTGTTTGAAATCTAGCGTGAGTCCAAAAGAAAACGCGAATTTTTCATGTCCCTAGTCATTGCACAACAAATTTTCGCGGAAACCAGGTGCCCCTAAAAACGGAGTACGATATACGAAGTGAAATTGTGCTTCAGTATACAGAGATGGACTTGCCTTCGTTTAGCTGATTGTAACTTGATGCTTCTTTTCAAGGAACATAAAATAACTGTCTATCATTGCATGGTGGATGTGATATTCAGCTTACATCTACAGCCGCGGTTGTTCGATTTCTGTTCCTCTATTTCAGGTTCATTTAAACTTTTTGTACAGACACGTCTTTCATTTGACTGTGATAAGCAGGGACTCGATTCTACGTGTCTGCCGTTAACTTTTGATATCGATCCCGAGAGACAACTTTTCAACCGATCAAGAACTATATTTTCCAACGATCGAAAAAAAAAAAAAAACTCGAAATAGCTATTCCAAGTGCAGTGTCGGTTCTCCACCTCCTTAGTTCGGAAAAATACTTCGTGTTAACGTCTTCCCCCTCTAACAGTTTCCTCCGTCGTAACTTATTGTTAACAACTAACTTGACTAACATCAGTACTGGAGATTTTTACGAAAAAACTACAAGAAATATAACTTTAACATAAATAACACTCGCGTGAGTTAAATGTGTTAATTTATTAGTCAGTAAGAATATAATTAGAAGATGTTGGGATTCATATACGTAAAATAAAGACTATCTTGAAAAATTGTTTACACGGAATATTTGGTGCGCAATGTGTTTGCATTTTCTTTAGATTCGCTAGTTGCTGCTAGATACTAACAGAACGATAGTAAACAACATAACATTTAGTTAAATATTAAATACGCCAGTTATATTAATTTATTTATCTAAATACAAACCGTGTATCAATTATGCAATGCAAGAAATCCTGTCTAACATCTGGCGAGGTATCTTGCTGTTACACTAACATAAGAGTGATGTAAAATGTTTAATGTATAAGTAACAGAAATTACTTCTGGAAATTAATTTAGTTATTACTTAACAATAAAATCTACTCGTCAAATTGCACTCCATATTTTTAAAAAATATAAAATTTTTGCGACGATTCGAACTTTAATACCTAAAAAAACGGCATAATCTTCTGCATAACAAAAAACTTCTATTGAGTCAAAGATTGGGAGAGTTTGTACAGTTTTAGGCCTTCGAATATTATTCAAGTTACAGTAAAATTTATTGACAGTATCGGTCATTTTTTAAAAGCAATTTAGACGGTTTTGTGATTTCGTCATGCACACGTCTTTAAATAAATATAGTTGATATAAAATATGAAACCATAGTTGTATGCGAAACTTCTCAACTATAATAACATCTTAATAGTTGCGACACACTATCTAAACTAACTATCAGACCATTTGCAATGCTTAAATTGCGCATCGTAAGTTTTATCATACAAACATTATAGTACATTAAAATACATAAAATGACGTCAAAATAATCCTATAAATAATTCGGTTCTTGATTTGTAATAGTAAAATTTATTCTACAGTATTACGCTAAATAAAAAATACATTAACCTGAATAAGATTCGAACGTAAAACATAAATGTTCTTCTGTGGGTTTAAAGCCAAAGTACTGGCTATATATCTCACTTTACTATTAAGATATGAGTACTAAAATAGTTATATTAAACAAATTAACGTGTGACCTGTACTAAGAATCTTTTTAGGCTGTGAACACATACTGCAAAACGTTTAATAGCGTTGTTAAAGAGTAAATGTGAAAGTATTGTGGTTGTTTTAATATTATTAGCAACATGAAAACCCCTCGTCAGTGAGTTTACAGTGATAACAAATCAGTGTCGCTCTTTAAATAAATTGTTCTAACGGAACTTAAATGTAATTATAGCAAGCACAACGTTTAGAAAGCGCAGAGGCGTGAATAATGTGCCGATTTGTATAATCGTAGCCTTCGAGCTTTCATCCACCTTATTTTTTAACCAGGCTTCCCGGTCGTGAAACCAGCTCTCGACGGCAACATAGCACTCGAGCCCAGCCATTCGGGTTGCAACGAGAATCTAAAGTAACCAATTCACTTCCTGTAACTGAGAATACCTAAAACGTGACATTTTCCGAAAAAGTTATAATCAAGTCCCAGAATATTGTTACTGTGACACCACGTCTACTATTGGCGGGTAGAACACCAAGAAATACATGCAATCACCGACATTGAAACAAAGGTACAGACGTGCTCACAAGGCATTGAAACACATTTTGGCAAATATAGTTTCACGAAATTTATGTTCCGCCACCTCAGTTAATAACTTGTGTATGTTTAATGCAAGTAGATTATATTCTCTTAAAGAATTTTGTAGCTTTTAGAGCTTCGCTGAAAATTGTAAATTGTATGGCACATAAAATATTAAAATTCTTAATAAGTTTCTTTAAATGTCTTTCACCGAAAATCAGCGGTCCTAGCTATGCAGAATCTAAGTCATCGCCACTTGGAAGCGCATCTGAGAAATTACCTAGAAGAAATGCTTCTACTTTAGGGAGGTCCGCGAGTGCCAATTATTGGGACGTAGAAAATATTATAGTGAAATTTCTTAGCAATCGTACATCTTTCTTAAACCGTATTCTTGCGAGAGTGGCAAAATTCCAAACAATTCTTACAATAATATATGGTAAAATTTAGTTATTTAAGGGTAAACCCTAAGTATGGTGATTGTGAAAACATACGATGACATTGATCCCTACCACACACTGGACTGAACTTGCTTCCACTTCACATTATGCAGACAGTCAAAACATTTTATAGTCGAGTTTAGCAATTTAAAATTTTCGCTACCATTTGCGCTGGATACGTCAAAATGCGAGAAGATAGCAGATATAACCTTAGTAAAGTTAAGTCACTCGACTTATATTCTTTGCTACAAAACAGTTATTTCAACATTTTGAATTTATTTTCAAAAATATTGAATCATTCTCATAATGCCTAACAGCCTGTACCTGTTCGTTACTTTGTTTTTACTGGAAATACCCGCAACAGAGTTGGAGCGCAACTAGTGGCGGCAAACTTACAGTATCGGTGTTATTAATGTTTAGTGTGATAAAGCATTCCTCAAGCACATGTATGCGAAACAAATATGTCGCAAAACGATAGCAGATATAGTAACTAAAGTATTTACTCTCTCATTTTTACATAGTACACAGAACCGAAAAAGTTACTTTAAACTTTTATTAATGTTATGTTATCGAAAATTAGGTTTATGTCGACTTTAAAAAGAATAGTAATTTAGTGCCAGTAGCATGCATATCAAGCAAAATAAATATATTTTCTTTAAGGCCATGATCTTTCATTTATTTCAAACAATTGCAAATAACTCGAATATCTTTTAACCAAGTGTTTTGAAAAAAAATTGAGACTGTGTACAATCATACGATTCACAATTTTGCCAGAGCGTTTTTTTTTTTAAATATTGTATCGTTTGCTAGCAAAAAATTATTTTGTTTCATTTGTGCTTACTTTGACTACATAATATGTGATATTTCAGGGGCAAAAATTTAAAAAAACTTTTGATGTATTGCGCAATATATTCAGATACAAACAATGATGTATACGTGTTAAAACTGTAAGAATGAATATTCGACATATGTATTATTTTGCGTTAAAAATATTTTCGCAACCACTGCAAAACTAAAAAGCGAGGCCTTAACGCCAGATTGTAAGTGAGAAGGCCTCACATGCCTAGGCCAACGAAATGTGCGACGAACTTTAGCCGATAATACACATTTATTGTAAAACTGTTCCACCAAGCGTACGTAATTTCTGCTCAGTATTAGCATTAAAACAACTTAATTTCTTGCGCATTCCCATAGCAGGTTCTCCATTATTCTGTAAAGCTTATTTCATTACCACCGATAATAGCGGGAAATGGATGCTTTAGTTGTATTTTTCTTGGTACGAACGTCCTTATGTAGCGTCGTAAAAAGATACGCACATCACAGCATTATTTTATACCTGAAGCTATAAAACTGTAGGCTCACTCCTGAATATCTCACACAGACAAACTTTCGGCGAGAAAACTGTACGTAACTTACTCCTAGAGGTTTTGCCGAGACTATGAAAAATTCGCGTTATTTATTTTCGTGATGCGTAGAAACGTACAAAAATTCGCGTTATCTTTTGCCAGCATATACTAGAACTCAAACTGCTGGAGGACCTTTCGACGTCTCCCATTGGCAGACAATATCGTAGCATTCCGCGAAGTTTGCTTCTGGCCGTTAATCTTTCCTCAGTGGTAGAGTTTCCAACGTACTCTAAAACGGTCACACATGTAAATGACATCTCATAGATAGATACAGGAAAAGTTCGCGAGTTCAATGACGTACAGGCTAGAATCCATGTTTATTCAAACCCCATATATTAGTTCGTTGTCAACTATTCCGCTGAGTAGCAGCTGGTTGTCTAACAGTCGGGGCTTGAGTTTGCATAGGATAGTTGATTCTAGCATTTAGGTCATGAATTCGCAACATTTTCCTGTCCCTACTCACAGATAGATACAGGAACATTTTGCGGGCTCATTGACATGTAGACTAGGCTTAAAAAAATACATGTGTTTACTGAAGACGACAAGTGCTGCTAATTGGATGGTTTCTGAAACATAGATACCACGTGAGTGTGCCTCCATTTAGTTTCTTAGTTATTATCGGCTCGCCGCTCTTTAGGCTGTTTCAAATACGCCCACGGCCATTGCGAAAGTGGCACAAACACATAGCTGTTAAACCTAGCTTGTGCCTAAAATAAAAAGCGAAGTTTTTAGGACACTTTGCATAGATGCTCGTAGCCAATGTAATCACAGGTTGTGCACTTGCTAGTTAAGATAGCGGATTTTAGTGTGTCGCCAAATAACAACGGGAAATTTTCAAGTTCCTAGTGATGCGCACACGTGACTCGCCCTTACTGTTACCAAATACACTTTATACAAATACCGGACAGCTTGAGCGATTTGGCGAGAATTCTGATTGTATTATCTCGCCGAACCACTACAGAACAGCACCTTATGTTTAATTGATTTCATATGCACGCTGCCAACATAAAAATCCTGAAAAACATTTATCTATGGAGAACATAATTTAGTTGCACGGAGAACATAAAAAATAGCAGTACGATAAATTCGTTAAAATTAAATAAAACATGTTGAAATAATAAAGTTTAATATTTATACAAAAATAATAGAAAAATATGTGTTAGTTTTACACCACACCGTTAGGTTATTTTTCAATAGCTTACACTGTAAAAAAAAAAGGTCCTAAAATGTTTAAGAAGTTTTTATCACAGATGCAGTATGGGACAGTTACCATACTTCCGTCTTGTATATATGCAAACTTTTACAGTTGTTACAATACAAGTCTGGTATATTCAGTATACATTTGACTGTTTTATAAAAAAGGTTTATGAGTGCTACCATGGATGTCTGAGAAACTATTCTACCATGCCTACTTTCTTAGCGCTCCTATACGCACGTATGGTTAATTTACAAACTGTTTTTTAGAGTGTACTCTTAGTATTTGCATAGAGCTGTCCGGTATTACTCTCTAGGGTATTTGCTGTTAACTTATGGGTGGACATATGTTGCACGTTAAATAGCTAGAAGTGCGTAAGAGGTAAGGATGATGCAGAATGTGCGTCACACCTCATCGTATCCTCTACTAGGAGCAAGTAATTAAACTTGTGGATACTTCTCGACATATCGCGTAGAGATAGTGGAAAACCGCATCAATGTTTTGTGAGAACTGCATTTTGTACAACTGCGTAGATTCATGCTTCATTCATGATTGGTAGGGATCTGAAAATTTCGCGTTTTATTTTGGGCGCAGGCTAGAATTCCAGCAACTGTAAGTTCGTGCCATTATCGCAACTGGCCCGTGACTTATTCGAAACCTCCTGGAAGTCGCTTACCCAATAAAATCTAATCAAATAAATGCAGGCCCATATCACTGTGTCAGCGAGCAGCGAGTGTGCAGTTAATGTCTGCATGAATACATATATATTCTTGCAGTAGCCTACAGGTCTGTGAACCCACGAACGGTTCCAGTCTCTAATGATTACAGGATGACTTTGTAGTGACTAGAGACACGATTTTGACACGAATATAGTTTCCACCTCTTTGTTTCAGTGCCTTACGTTAAGGTTAATTATACTACAGGTTCGTTAGAAAATGTGTTTTCTTAAGGGAGAGTTTGGAATAGGGGAAATTTCTGCCGCTAGATACTCTGCTATCGCTGAGGAACCAGAAAATAGGAAACCGTAGTAAAATTAAATATAAGTATGCTTGGAAATTACAGAAATTATTTAACTTAATTTAAAGTGAAACGAAACCAAATTCGCGTTTAAGATAATAAACTTAATGCAACTTAAAATTCAGGAAAGCTCTGTGATTGGTCAGTTTACACCTCTTACCGATACCAGCGCTCATGCGGCAGAAATTTTCCCTGTGACAAACTTTTAACACTGTAGTTAAATTAGCATTACTTACGAACAGATCGGCAGCTCTGCTGCGTGTTCGTTGGCAGCGAGTCTTTGTTCAGACACGTCTCTCATTTGACTGCACCAATCAGAGTAAGACAATTGTGGTACCGTACGACTGTGATTTGCCGGTGGAACTACAAGACAAATGATAGTTAAAACATCCAATCACTAGAGAAGATGTTACGCCGCGACATTATTTTTGTGCCATCATAACCTTGAATATACTGTAGTTTCTTGTTGCAGACCACCAATAGACATCAGATGTTTTAGTTGCAGGATTATCATTGGCTTAGTTAAATAGGGCTACATCTCCACGTACAAACAAATGCCAGTAATCTTTTCATAAGCTGAAAGTGCATTGAAAACCAGCAAACAGTCAAGTTTTCCCTCGATAACCCATAACTAGGGAAATGAATATTTCGCGAGTTCAATGTCCTGCATGCTAGAATCCATTGTCCTGTATATACCTAGGCCCCGACTATTTGTCAATTAGTTGCTACTCACCGGAACAACGTACAATGAACGAATTGCCGGCGCTTGAGTATGCATAGGATAATGTATTCTAACATGCAGGTTATTGAACTCGCGAAATATTCCTTTCCCTACCCATAACTAAGGACAGGAATATATCGCGAAATCAATGACTCGCACGCTGGAATCCGTTGTACTATGCATACTCAAGCCCCGTCTATTAGTTCATTGCCTGCTGTTACACTGAGTAGCAGCTGGTGGACAAATGGTTGGGGCTCGATTGTGCACAGGTTATTTGATTCTAACATGCAGGTCATTGAATTCGCGACATTTTCTCAACCCTACCCATCATTAGGGACTGGAAAATTTCGAGAATTCAATGACATGTAGGCTAGAATAACCTACCTCAAGCTCTGATTATTTGTCCACCAGCTGCTACTCAGTGTAACAACAGACAATGAACGAATAGACGGGGCTTGAGTGTGCATAGTACAATAGATTCTATCTAACCTACAGGTCATTGAATTCGCGAATTTTTCCAGTCCTTACATTATCCATTATATTTACAAATCACTTATTTTGTATCATAGTTACTTATGTGAACATAAGACATTGAAATCAAATGATGTAAAAAACTTTTCGCCATAGAATCGTTTATCTATTAATGACGAATCACAAATATTCAGTAGCGGCGCACCAGAGTTATTATTGAACCCATCAGACGGGGACACGGCAATAACAAACGTTCGTCAGATATGGACATGTTATAAATAGAGATGGCAATATATCGCGAAAATTTCTTGTTGCTACATACCCTTGAAAACGCTGTACGTTCTTACAAACGACATAATTGCCTATAGACCAATCGCAGCCATCAAATATTACACCAGAAGAATTCTTATTGGCTTTATCAATTTGAATACGAGTTTCGTGTACATACGACAGCCTGTAGCATAAACAAGGCTTGCGACGTGTTGAACATAATTGGAACCGAGCGAAGAGTTAAGATTTCCTGCTGTAAATCACTATCACCAGTTATTATGAAGCTGAGAAGACCATCAACATATCCCGCGGTAAATCATAGGCCACACCTAAATCTTCTAAGAGATTCTGTGCAATGTAAGTTACATGAAACGCAACCGTTTACGTTTACGGTCGTTTACGGCCGCTATATATAGAAATTAGTTTTAAGTGGGTTACACAAGTGTGAAATTTTTTATTGCAATTCCTAGGCAAACTTCACTAACGCATATTGAGTAGATTTCGAGTAAAATTGCTATCGACCGACACTCTGCAGACAAGATTACCAGCCTGTGCAGGTAGCTATCTTAATGTATTTACATTCCTTACCTCGGGGGCGTAAGACACTATGTCACAAAAATATATGTAAAATACATGCAGCCAGGCGACCACCATCTCTCGCATGTAAGATTCCCCTACAATATTTGCTACAACTGATTTTACAACAAAGATTTATACTAGTCTAGTTTGATTATAGCTCAATTTTTGTTACTATTATATACTACATGATAACTAGGGCCCGGTAATTTTCGCGAAAAGAATTTTGCCCCACTTTGTTTCAGTGACTTACGTGCGTACCTGCAGCTCAACTTCATGACTATTGGCAGAGTGTTTTCGTGCAGTGTCATTGTTCATTTGACTGTGCCAATCAGTACATGGATAACTGTGACACATCACGTCTGTGATTTGCGAGTTTAACCTCCAGACGTTGTATGTTACGGCATCCAATCACTGAACACACAGCAGAGATGAAGGTGCGTGCGTAAGGAACTGAAACAAAGTGCTGCAAAAATCTTTTCGCGAAAACTACCGGGCCCTAATGATAACATACATTAGCGCCAAAGCCACTTTTCAGTAGTTCGTACTTAAAATATTACTTTGGCGGAAACAAAATTTGTGTCATCAAAGATATTCTATAATGTGTAAATGTGTTAAGCGTCTTCAGCCGAGGTGTTTCATAACCATACATGGCATATTTAATTTGTTAAAAGGATACCAATACAGTTTCAATTTTCTCGAAGTCAATGTAAAAATAAGAAAAATTATCCCTAGAAACCACATTTTCTACATTTTCGAACAAATATTTTTGCTTGATATTTATAGGCACAATATCTAAGCATGAAATTTCGTACGTTTGATTCTGCTGCGACAAAAATTACGTTTCAGGAATTCGGCACTGTAGCAAAATGTTTCCTCACTAAGTTGGCGTAAGCTGTTACCAACGATTTATTTATTTGTTTTTAAACAACGTTACGAATTATGCTGTAGCGTAAATCTCTGCCCTTCACACTGCTAAGGAAATAAATGCATTGAATATTATTTTGTCAACTTAAGCAATTTGTTATCATGTTATTGGAACGATAAGTGTACATCACATTTTTGGCACATTTGAAAGATAGTTAAACATACAAGCCATTGCTGTTTAAGCCAATCTGGTTGTCAACACATAAATTCTTGTGAAATCTGGTTGTAGATCCTGAACATATAAATTATTATACATACATATCATGAAATTTAATAACTGATGATGGAAACCACATCGGTCACATCTAGAATCATTTTGTAAAGATGTCGAGGCATAAATTTCTTAATTATTTCAAGTTAAATGCTCCTAATGTTGAAGTATAGTGTCGCTAGTCTCTAAAACACGCTACCTTGCAAACAAATAATTTTTTTTTCCTTTAGAACATATTTTTCTGTTTACAGAGTAATATAGGAAATGAAACAAGATTGTTTAACATTACACAGTAGCAGTAAGCTTCGCAAAACCGTTTAAACGTTTCGACATTAAACAATTACAAACTATACCACTAGTTTAAGCAGTTTGGACACTAACTTTTAAATAGGCACTAATCTTTAACACGTTTTATAAAAAAGTTGCATCGGCAGGAATATGCTATTGGACTTTCGTAGTCTCTTAATAGTGCTACAGCGCGCACTTGGATAAATTAATATGCTGATTCATAGCAAGCCTTGAGATATGTATTGTGAATATCAGAGAACGGCCAATAAAAATTCACTTAACTTAGTATTACACAGGTCTTTCTTTACGTGCCAGATACGATGGGATTATTATGTTTGCTCCTTGCAATCCTTCTTGTGTACACAGTTTCAAACTGTTGAATGTCGATATCAGCGTCTTTAAACCTGCAAGTTTGTCTTGAACATTACTTTAAGAACCCACGGTTTTACATGAACAGACAAATAAGGACATAAAATAAAAATTATTAAGTGTGAAATCTTTGAATAGTGAGATTCGGTAAAATACACACGACTGGTTAATAAACACAAAATGAAATTTTTTTTGTAATTTTTTTATTTTTTAACATCCAGTAATTCATTGGCCTCCAAATAGTATAGTATTACATTTGAAAGTAAGCAATCCGTCAACAATTTTATATGACACATATTTGAAGCTTGGAGACATTACTAATGTTTGTTACTGCAACATGGCGTACATGAATATCCCACTTCTATATGAAAAGTTAGTTGATGTAAGATTCACTAGTCCCTGTAGAACGTAGGCCTATAATATGAGTTCCTAGAGATACCGAACATCTTAAATAAAGTACCTCTTTCAAAACTAGTGTCCTAACAACTAAAGCCTCTGTAAGATTTGATTGTGTAGCTAACGTAGCAGATCGTGGACACCGAAGAAAGGTTTAACAAATTATTGTCTTCTAAAGTGTAATACTCAAGGTGGATAAAGGAAACACCAGAATATATAGTTACATGTTGACGAGCATGAACGGAAAAACACTGTATGTAGAACTCCCTTGCACATAAGGGAAACTTTTTACTTTAAAATGTAAGGGAAAACTAAGGTACATTTGTTCAGTTCATTTTACGGGACAAATGTATGAGAACATACTTATCAATAAAAACAAAATAAATTGTACGCAATTTTAAGAAGTCTTTTTCGTTACTGTACTACATATTACAACGAATTTCTTTTACTATACTGAAATTAGTTTTGAATTTTCAGTAGTTGTGTGGTATCCGAACCACTACGTTCTTAATCATTTGCTTATCTACTAGACCAATGATGAGTTATTAAGAACCTTGCTTCTCTGACGTATATCGAACTTTCAACGAATTTTTGTTTTTGTGGTACTGTATTCTGAAAATGCTACGCATGTCGTACGACAATATTCCTATACGTGTTACGAAAATTTCCATATAGTTTAAGAGAAATGTCCTTACCATGCTAGTAATTTTGTGTTTTATGTAACGTAAAATAAATTTCTCTGGCAATTTAGGAAATATTTACTGTCGTTTTAATAAAGAAAATACTGTGAGTGTGTAGTATTTTTACATTTAAGGTAAGGGAAAGTAATTTTAGTTACGAGTTATGAAATATTACTTTACATTCTTTAGATAATTTAATTTTATATTACAATGTGTTTAAGCAGGCGTATAGGAACAATGCAACGTCTTCGAAAACCTCTTGGCATAAGTTTTAATGGAGAATTTGGTGCACATTGGGCAGCTGCTGTGTGAGTCATCTACTTACTGAACACCGACTAATAATTTCCTTCTGTCTTGCTCTTTCATACTGTTACAAGTTTAGAGCAAAAACTTTATGTGTGGGCAATTCCCATGAGTTCTTTTGGGATAGAGGTCTTATAATTAGAAATAAAAGAGTTGAATTAAGTTACTGATTTACTAGCTCACAAAGCTTACAACAACACAAAACAGCAACCAACTATAACTTTCACAACAAAATTAGTTATGCACACAATTACTCCTGTGTCACAGACACGTTAATTAACTTTGACAATTAAAGCACAAAAATATCTACCATCAATTAACTAAACAGTACAAATCACAATAAAATTCAGTCATATATCCAGTTAACAGTCTCTCTCAAGTAGTGACAGTGTACAACCTTAATAGTCCGCAGTGGTGATGAATCGCCGTGTACTGCGCAGCACCCCGAGTGCAATATATAGTAATAGTAAGCAAAAGTTTACATTTTACTACCTCATTCTCTTTGAATTATTACAGTGATATCTTTTAAAAATGCCTGTTACAGTGTTCAGTTATTAAAGGGCAAATTACCTGTAAATTTACACTAAAAGTTTGCGTAAAAATTCCATAATTACGTAAAATTAAGTATCTAGTTTCCTGTGTGATTCCTGTACTTAAAAAAAAAAAAAAAAAAAAAAAACAGTAATATGTAACCCTTAAATTTAGTACGATGGGTGTTTGCTTGAACCCATTCACGTCATCAGCCAGCCATCGTGTTTTTTAACTCCAGCCTTATAATTTGAAATTTTACTATGCTCGTCTCAAAATTATTTTCGCTTAACAAAAGGTATCAATGTATTTAGCGTACAGCGTAAGAGTTTTCTGATGTCACTTTTTTAATTTGAAAAATAATACAGCGAAAATTTTCTGCAGATTTGCTTGCGACGAAATTTATTTTTGTTACAAATGTCGTTCACGCGGTATATATATACATAGATCATGTACAGTTTTACAAACACGAATGTATTTATTTCATATAAACGTACTTTAACAGAGTTTGTCGAATCTGCAGTTAACTTGGTACAATAGGCTTGAACGACGCACAATATTAAAGATTAATTTATATATATATATATCAATGTGTGTGTGTGTGTGTGTGTGTGTGCGTAGCAAGAAGCAAGTTCTATTATTTTTCTTTTGTATTTTGCACTATGTGCTAAAATATTACCAGCCAATGTCTAAATAGTAAATTGTGATTCCCGTGTAGTTTATTTTTTACCAGGTCAAGAATTCGTGAATTAATCAGTTAGGCCTACCTGTTTCATACAGGCTACGATCATTAGATGGTATCTTAGAGGTTGTTAAGTTCTAATCCTCACAGGATCGGATATTTCCGAAAGTAATAAGTAAATGATTGTGAATAAAACGTTATCAAAAGTTACAAACGTACTTCGGAAAAATAAAAAATTATGTCATGTTTATCCCGAATTACAGTTCTGGAAGTAACAAAAATATTTGCACCAGCAGAACGCTTGCCGCAGCCACGAGAGAAGAAAAACATATTTCAAGTATATATTTTTTTTATTTAAAATAAGGATTTTAATAGAACATTGTTTAAAATACACCTGTCCTGGCAGTGTTATTTTACAACATTTCACTGCATTTTTCCGTAAAAAGAAGGGGGGAAGGAAATTATTTGTTAAAATTACACGAAAATTTGTGGAGTGTGTGCTGCCACGTATATTTGGGTAATATTACCCAAAACTTTTGCAGTGTGTTTTGAAATAGAATAATATATGAATCACAAATCAATTAAACCCTATATAGAACAAGAGGCGGAAATTAAAATAAAATATACGTTCTGAAAAATCAAGTTATATAATCGCAATCACAATAATTTCAAAGCATGCGGACAAAATTCCGGTAATAATGGCGTATGTCCACAAGCCAATGAAATTTAAACAAGCAAGGCTATAATTTACACAATTTTTCTTACCCTCGCCACATGTATTACAGAAGAGAATTTTTTTGCCTTAAAGAAGATTTGCAGTGATTCATACGTAAACAAATTTTACTTTGCAATAAATCAAGTCAGTTTATTAGAATGTAGGACGTTGTGATGAAGAACTTAAATCAATTATCACCTGTGCTATTTTTAGAGAACATATTTAATTTCAAATTGCCCAGTGTAAATTGCTTGTCCTCTGTATGGAGTTAATACTATATTTTAGCCATATTTGTTGCATAACTAAGCATGCTGTTACTCGTGCTCTATTTGAGTTGGCATACAATTTCAAAGCTGTTTTTCCATCTTCAGTTAAAAAAATAACTAACGGTATGAATGCACAGAAACAGGTATCTAATAAGGTTCTGAAACTAAGTAGCCTACTTCGTACAGTTTATGTTGCGGTATGTTTATCATATTATTTTAATTGCCTGGAAGTGAGTGAGTGAAATATATTGGTCAGCAATCAACATCGAGGTCTTTAGCGTTTGTGTTGGGTGACATGAGGTGAGTATGGAAAAACGCCGGAATGAAATGGCGGGGGAAATGTAAGATTCCCGAGAAAACCCCACGACCAGCAGCATCGTCCGGCACGATTCCCAAATGCGAAAATTCGGAGACCGACCGCACCCGGACCGCTTTGGTGGGAAGCAAACTCTCTGACCATTCGGCCACCGTGGACCCACCTGGAAGTGCAACATGACTAATTAAGTATGATTTTTATTGATATTTCAAGGTATTTAATAAAATTTTTGCAAGCTCAGTTTATAGTTAGAATATGGGACATATCGAAATAATCGAACTTTCATTGTAAGTGGCGAAATACCAAAGTGGGCAGAAGGTTGTGTCTGCAAACATTATATTCCTTAGAACACTCCTCGATGATGAATACTTGATAGTCATAAATTTGTCTTTGCATAGGTCTACAGTACTACTTAGAGGCCAGAAGATTTCGCGAAAATAGTTTTGCACCACTTTGGTACGATTCCTTACGTGCTCACGTGCAGCTCTGCTTCTTTCTCAATGTTTGGATGATTTTAACTTGAAGCGCCTTCGGATTCTACCAGCTGATCACAGGCGTGTGCTGTCGCAGGTACCTTGTTCTGATTGGTACATTTATATAAACTACACATCTACACAAAGACACGCAGCCAATAACCATGAAGCGGATTCATAGATTGAATGTAAGGAATTTAAACTTAGAAATGCAGTAATCTTTTCCGGGAAACCTACCGTCCCCACCTTATAATATTTATTTCATTTGAATATTTTGAGCAGTGGTGATAGACAGATGGCTGTTAAACGCCGAGTAGGAGTTTCCCAGACCGTTTTATTTCTCGCCATTAGATTCAAGTAAGTATTTATAGTAAGTGCAGGACATATGTCTCCAGTTCTGATCATGTCAAGACTTGTCCGAGTGAACCAGTAACGCCACATGTGAAGAAAAACGGAACTCACCTTCAAGGAATTCTTTGGTAGTACAGCCTCATGATCCACTAAACTTTGTAATTTAGTTTCGCGAATATCTTACAGCGAATACCTTGCGTTTAATATATTCGTTTAGCCTTCAATAACATTCCGTTCTAATAATATCCTATACAGCTGGCACTTTCGTTAAGCAATCGTGTTAAAATTTAGCATGATATGATAACAGCTGCACCTAAATAGGGATAATGGTTAGTTTTGAGAGACGGTACTGCATCGTTCACCTGGATCTGTTCAGGCGATACTAAACGATATCATATTTTCCTAAGTGAAACAAATTAAGAAAATCGAATATTCCGAAACGCAAATAAAACGAAATCGTGGTGATTTCCAAGATAAAATGACTCAAATGTATGAATTTACAAAAACGGAATTGTGCATTGTAGGGTGCGAAATTAACTTAGCCAACTATTTCCTTCATCACGGTATTATCTAACACACATTATATTAATACTGTTTCTGAAATTTTAGTTTTTAACATCCACGTTTCATGATACCAGTTAGAAATAATATTTTTGCTACACCATGAAAAAATTATATAATTAATTTAATCAGTAGTTTCTATATTCACCGGATGAATAACATTTTATTCAGGCTATTCGAATAAATTAAAACCCCACTTCTATCTCACTAGTAGTTAAATCACTGAAACTACTTTAATATGTTTTCGTTTTGTTTACAGGTTGTCAGAAGTGAGATTTACTTCGCTGTGTTAGTTACGTATACACAGATGTGTATGCTGCACTTTAAATATATGTCGTAATTTATGGCAGCGTTTTACGAAAACTGCTTTGTTTGGTTACATTTAACAACTCTGAGGTTGTTTTTCCTTAATCACTTTCAGATAATTATAAGAAAACTGAATAATGACGAACCATATCGTTAATTTATTTACTTCCGCAGCTACTGCTGCTAAAAAACTCCATGTTTTTTCAGATAGTTGTTTTGTTATTCACCCAGAAACATGTGATACGGCTGCTTCATATGTAGAAAATTATTTTAGACACACTACCGTAGAGAGTGTAAGTTCTTTTGAACACGGCTACGATGTTTTAGCTTTCAAACTAATTATTTTAGATTATTATAAAATGCTTAAATATTTCGTTACGGCTAGTTACAATGAACTGATATTTTTAGGCCAAATTCTTGTAATTAAAAAAAAATTAATACTCCCAGCGCCTTCGTTTCACGTGTTTAAAACGAAGCTAAAATATTAAACACTTTCTAGAATAATTTGTCTACGTTTATTACATACGAAGAAAAACATTACACCAGAAATTGCCATGTATTCAGGCGGCATTAAAGTCGATTGGATTTGAAAGATTTTGTTGAACGGTTGTCACGAAATTTATGAAATGTTAATAGTGATCCTTGATTTCCACGAAAATAATTTTGCACACACTTATTACAGTGCCTTACGTACACGTCAGCAGTTCTGCTTCATACTCAGTGATTGTATGTTTTAACTCTCACACGTCTTAGGGTTCTACGCGCAAATCACAGACGTGCGGTGTCGCAGTAACCTTGTTATGTTTAGCGTAAAGAGAGACATCTCTCCACAAGGACACGCTGCGGAAATCCATGAACGTGCGAAAAGGTGTAATGAGGAAAATATGTTGTGGCGTCGGAATGCAAGGACGGAGGAAACGTCAGTGGCCTGAAAAAAACCTACCGGCCATAGTAATTGTCCGTAAAATAGGCCCTATCTTACTTTCAATATAACAAGTTGTCTCGAATGCATCAGATTACATAGACATGTGTGTGTGTATATATATATATATAATTTTAATGCTTACATTATAATCTGGTGTAATATTCGTTGTGACTGATTGTGTCATTTGCTTATAATGTGCTTTGAACTATGTCGGTTATCACCTTTCAATTTTATTATAAATTTTTTCTTTACTTAATGAGGTCTTACGATTTTGATAAAAAAACATTTTAATAGTTTTCAAGCAACTATCAAATATACTTAACCATCACTGGTGCAATAAATAGCAGCGGGTCAGCAATGCCAAATATGTTACCGATATTTTCTGCCAATTGCATCACTCCATACTACCGTATCTAGTCAATCAAATGTTAAAATACCTTTCACACGTATAAATGATTCATGTATAATCACGTAGGAACAAGATTTGTATTGGGAGAAAATTTTGATTTTGTTCATTATTGTTCCATGATGCGGGATTTGAAGACACTGTGTGCCGTACAGCGTAACAAACTTGTTGTAGAAGATACCCTGTGATGAATATACCTTCTTTCCTATTTATCTTTGACGTTTACTTACTTACGATCATTTATACTGCTTAAAAACTACAATTGCGTTGAAAGTTTACGTACCGAGTATTAAATTGTTATGCCAAACTCTAGATGACATGAGCATTGTGGCGAGATCAGCTGACATAACGAACGGTAATGTATTTGAATATTTCTTGCAATGGGACAGAATAACGTACTGTTTTATTGTGGACATACTCCATTGCTAAATTAAGTCGTTCCAGAAATCTTAGAATGACATTAAGAAATAACAAATAAACAAAAACGATTAGATGAGAAAATGAGCCTGGTTTGTCTAGTCAACACATCCATAAACCAAAATGCAGAACATTTTAGATTCCATAAGAACAAACGGTTTGACATGTTTCCTTAAAATTAAATAAAATAAATAGATTTATACACTTGGCATATATATGAATTGATTTCGCGAAATAATATATGTTTCTTGAGGAAAGAGTATGAATAATAATTGACTCTAGAAACTACAGTATTAAGCAAAACATGTTATTTAACATATACTTTTCGTGTTATTAACTATGTACAGAAAATGAGCGAATTAAGTAAAAAATTGTTTTAATTGATACAATAGCTTAAATAAAAAAACTTACGAAAATTCCAGAGCATGCAGCTGTATCTTTTTTTTTTTAGCGTAGCGTGTTTTTATGTTAGTTATATGTTATTTTTAATAGTGATTGTAAATTTACTTGTGAATATCTCATTACAATAAGTTAGATATGTACTAAATTTGTACGTATAGTACATTTGTACTCATTCTCTTAATCATTTTATCGATTTGATAAAGCATAATTTTCACATTTTCACGCCATAGTTCTCTTATAATTAGTAAACAACGTCCAACGGCGTTATACTTAGTAAACTTTGCTTGGTTAGGTAGTGGTGTATGTTTTGACCAAACGAATAAGAATTACCTTTAATGTTACAATTATTTTAGGTTCTGCGCTTCACATTACAATTTTCCTAACCTCATGTCCCCTAAAATTTCAACCAGTGACCTTTTGTCTACGAAGTAGCCTAACAACGTTTTACCTGATGTCAATAGATACAGTCCCTCGTCGCTTGATTCATAAGAATACATGATAATTATGAACGACACTGCTTGGTCGTGAACTTTGACATTTTAGGCCTTTTTTCTGAGAGAAAAGTTGGCTTGTGAGATCACCTTTCTGCCTGTGTGTTTGTGTGTTGTGTGAACGTTGTGCGTGTTTGCCCCCCCCCCCCCTAAATTTGTTTTACCTGTGGACAGCTTTTAATAAAATTTCTTACGCATATTTTAGTTCTTAGTGAGCTGACTTGACTTTTATTAAATTTGTTCATGTCGTTTTCATAGTTTCCGAAATTGCAATAATTTAATATTTTAATTACACGAAATATCTAGCGAAAATTTTTCAGTGTTCAATCAAAATTTGTATACATATATTTGGCTACTTAAGTAAAATGACTTGACTTTTAATTTTTGTTCACGTCCTGTTCGTATTTTATAAATGGCGACAAATGAAATATATTTGCTGACATGAGACAGGGTAAACCTACCTTGCTTTGTGATACTAAGCGTTTGAATTTCAGTTACAGAATTATATTAAACATTTAAATTGTGGTGATATGTTATACGTTGGTCACTTATTTTCGAAACTATACACGCTTGCTTCCTGCTGGTAAACTAGTAATCTCGGTGTACAGATCCTTACCAACTATGCGGAGTCTGCAAAGTAGTGCATCACGATATTAAGGTATATCACGATACACGATCAATTTATCGTATATATGGAACGATTTTTCAGAACTTCATCAAACTCACTTCACATACACCGATTAGTAAGGTGAATTAACTTTTTAGTTTTCTGTTCCTATTATGTTCAAATTTTAGAAATGGCGGCCATTTGAATACGTTTGACCCCACAAAATAATATACAAACAAAACAATTCTCAGAACTTCATAAAACGCGTTACTCATATAGTTCTTGGCAAAGTGACATGACCTTTATGTTGTTCCTGTACTGGAAATTTGTTATTTTCTATTCACACCGTCATTATTGTTATGACAAATATGGCCGTTTGGATGTAAGACATCTGAAGAACCATTTTTCAAAATTTTGTTAAATGTATACAAACATATTACGTATGTTTGTATAGATTTAACATAATTTTGAAAAATGGTGACTTGAAATTCACATTTTTTGCTAATGCTGTTTTGTATTTTCAAAATGGCAAACATTTTAATACTCATTAATTCATATGAAATCACAAATTCATTAAACTCGGCACGCTTGTAGTACTTAGTAAGGCCATTTAACCATTGCGAATTTAAATAACGTCGTTTTTTTATTTTCACATTGGTGGCCGTTTCAACATTTTTTTTTTCAGAATGCCTCTAAGTTCGGTACACAAATAATTTTTAGTAAAGTTATTTATAATGGTTTTTAATCATGTAATTTTCATTTTCACCGTGTTAGACATTTGAGCATTTTTTGTGAACATGAGATATCTCAAGGAAGTTTTTTCTGGTATTTCATCAAACTCTGTATACATAGGAGAGAATTGATTGATTTGTCAGCATTGATAACTGTGCAGTATTGTGGTTAGTAATTCGCAGTATTAATGCTTCTTTACTTCTGAAACGCATTTATATTAAACGCCCATGCTATTAATGCTTAGAATACAAAAAATTAGGAAAGTTGAAAACTAAAGGAATGCAAAGTAGTGGCAAATAATAAGTATTTCCAAATATCCAGATTCTCAACCATAATATTATGTGACATAGTATAATTTTTTTAGTATATTCGTATTTTCAAACCGTTGGCATTTTGAAACTTTTGATCGCACAAAATATCTGAATAATCATTTATCAAAATTTATCAAACTTCGTACACAAATAGTTCTCGGGACAGGGATTTTTAATTATTTTTGGTAGTTTCAAGTTCATGTTTCCACAATGCCATCCATTTAAACATTTTTGATCACACGTTTTGTACTTAGGTAACATTACGGTTATGTTTTATGTTAATTCCATATTCGTATGTTTAAAACTATCACAATTTGATCAGTTACTTATCTCACTATATATCTTAGGAATCATTTCTCATAAATTTATCACACTCGGTACACGCCGAGTTCTTAGTGAAGTAACTTAACTTATCTATAGTTTGCTAATTACGTATGCATGTCTTACAATGGCGGACTTTACTACATTTCATGATCACAGATATAGCTAAAGGAACTCTATATATTAATTTCATTAACATCGATTCACATCTATTACCTCGTATAGCAACTTGAGTATTATGTATACTGTCCATACCGTTGAAAGTTTTTAAAAAAATTACCGTTTGACCTTTATTTATTGCACAAGAATTTCGCAGAATAATTTCCTAAATTTTACCCTGTTTGGTAACAATAAGTTCTATGTTAAGTAACGTGATATTTAAGTTGTTAATCATGCTGTGTTTAATGCTGTATGTTCCCTAATTTCGAAGATTTATCGACATATATTTTAATTTTTATGTAGACATATCGAGAATAATTGGACCGATATAAACAAATTTTATTTTATATATTACTTAGTTATAAACACTTTTATTTAACTAAGGTACTAATTTCTGTCGGTCCACTAGCGTGTTATGAGGTAGCACGACGTGATTAAATCGAATTATAATTTCATAGATTTAGAGCTACATGGCCAATTTCACATTTTAATATTTGCTTTCACCCACACTGAGGAAAATAGAAACATAAGTTATGCTGGTAAGTTAATATTATTATATTTTATGTAAGACATAATTGCACGTCTACTAGAGTTGTGCACATAGCCAGACAGGTAACATTAACAATAAGTTAATCAATCTTCAAGCATTCTATATGTAATACTAGTTTTTTTTTTCGTAGATTCGCTCGCGGGGTTATAAAAATGCATGGTGTTTCTGTAAACAGAGCACCAATCCTCTATCCCGTTATTGGTGCTATAGTGTCTAAAACTACAAAGCAAACCCACAGATCATTACATTAGTATGCTACTGTACGCAGTGTAGAAGGCAGGAAATAAACAACTGAAACAATGTAACAACACGGTACTCTTATTTATTGTTAATATTTATAAGTGAGTAAGTTTGATACTATAACTACAACAGTTGTTGCCCCACACGTGTATTTTAGAATTAAAACACTGACTTTTAAAATATACATTTACAACACAAACAAATTCTGCTAAAATGTATTTAATATATACGTATATATACAGACAATAACGTCCATAAAGTATATAAACTGTAAGTAAAAATAATTAGTACACCTCAGGTAATTGTATTAAGCATGTGAAATAAGTAAGTAGGGCCTACAGTACGTGCTAAATGGCACACAGAAAATACTTCCAGATTCGCTAACCTTTATTGAACTTATTAATAATGTTGAACGTGTATGTTGTCGTCACTTTATATAAGGTACCTAGACAAATAAGGCCATGTACGCCAATAAGGCCACACGATTGTTATAAAATACCCGACAGCGCTGAGTGGGAAGTAGTGGCGTGTCCTCGTACACAGCTGCCATCTAGGGAAAAAAACAGAGGCCACCACTTTGTTTAGTAGCCACGAGGTGCGCGCTAGTTTAGTTTATATTACGACGCGAAGTGGTTGATGTGATATTTTTAGTTGAGTGAATATCGCTTCAATCTATGTAAATAGTAAAGAAACTAACAAATTGTATGTATGTATATATATATATATATATATATATATATATATATAGAGAGAGAGAGAGAGAGAGTTTTAGTAGCCACGAGGTGCGCGCTAGTATAGTTTATGTTACGACGCGAAGTGGTTGATGTGATATTTTTAGTTGAGTGAATATCGCTTCAATCTATGTAAATAGTAAAGAAACTAACAAATTGTATGTATGTTTATATATATATATATATAGTTACAGCTCTGACTGAATACTTTCGTATGCAATATTAATAATAAACGATTTTGAAGTCATTAGGATATAGAAGCAAAAAGTCGCCACATTGCAAGTGTTTCCATTAAGGAAAGGTGAAAATAGAAGGGTGTAGACCAACAAGGCCACTTGGCCTTATTGGTGTACACTCTCAAAATATCGTAATTATGGTGGAGCATGTAGAGAAATATTTCTTTATACATTACAAATGCACGGTAGCAAAAAGTTGGTTAATTTACTTGACAAGTGTAATGTAATGTTACCGAACATTGCAACGGAAACATATTTTATAATACATGTAACATAAAGGTCCCATATTCTCTTCAATTGGACAAAACGTGTCATTTACTGAACTTTTGTCAACACCGCAACTGAAGAAGGCACCCACGAACAGAAAAAATCCTTGAACTACAGGGGTCAGAGAGTAAGTCTTTCATTATTCAAAGATAATGAAACACCGGAAAACATACCCAACAAGGAGAAAGAAGTAACCAATGTCAAGGGCATAGAAGATCATAATGATATGCCACCAAGGACACGCAATTTGGCAAAGTTTCCCAACAAACATGTTATGCAGGACGACTGTGCTACTCCTAGCACTAATGGCATGAACATAAGGAAGAGCAGTTTGTATTGTTCCATCTATGAAACTGATGAAGTAGCCGACATGTTCTTGTGTAACACATGCGTTGTGTATTTTCATGAGAAATATGTTGGCAATTCAAAGCGAGGCAAGACAGGTAATTGGGTAAGCTCAGGGTGCTTGGAATCTAAGTGTGCTGACTTATGATTAATGTGTAACTTTTTACAATGCTTCACATATGTTGCTGACCTATTAACGTGCATGCATTTTTAGTGCAGTGTGTAAGACTTTACCTCTCGGCAAGATATTTGGCCAAGGATCAATTTTTTGTGATCAAGGCTGACTTACAACTGCAATGCTCTTTATGGCAGATTCGAAATTTTTGCATCAAAACAAGTTTACGTTTTTTTTTGGCTTAGTGTTAACACATAAACTTATTGTAATCTAAACACATATGTAGCGGCTGGCCTTATTTGGAACATATGTTCCTAATAAGGCCAATATGTTATCCTTTCTACTAACAGTTTTTAAGTACTCTTAAATTTAGATATATATATATATATCATATAGTATGTATTAATGTTTACAAGACAACATAATACACTTCTTGTCTACTAGCAAATTTAAGGAAATAGCAAACAGTCAAACGTTAGCATGGCCTTATTTTGTCCAGGTACCTTATATATATATATATATATATATATATATATATATATATATATATATATATATATATATATATATATATATATATATATATATTACACACCTGAACCAGGAATTTATTAAAGTACGGCTACACTTATATTCCACAGCAACTGTGCATTTTTGGGATAAAAGAAAGTATTTTACATGTTATTTAATTCCAGGACTTAGGAATTCTCTATACGAAATTTCGTAAAAATCCGTTCATCCTTTTGAGTGTAAAGAGGAAGTTATAGAATTATGCAAAGTACTAAATAGCCATCCCACAGAAAGGTTACATTTCTAGGTATAAAATGTATCCTTGGTGTTACTCCCAAGAAATAAGATACCTTTATATTAAATTTCGTTAGAATCCGTTCAGTCATTTTAGCCAGTATTTGTATTTACAGAATTACGCTCCAAATCTATCCTACAGGAACCATGCATTTTTTCTTGATAAAAAGTAGCATACGTCACTCGTCAGCTATTAAACTATCACAGTGCAAAAAAATCATGTCCATCCGATGCTTCGTTGCTGCGTGAATGAAGGACAAACCAACAAACCATCCAACACACATTCGTATTTATAAGGTTTCTATGATTGCGGTTGGGTTTTAATATTCCTGTAACGAAAGGAAGCAAAATATTTACCTAGTTTTGATCGAAGTCTAACGACAACACATATCCTTCTTGAAAAAAAAAAAATATATATATACTCTGCAGATTATTGACCTGTGTAGAACCACTAATGACTGCCTAAGTTTAGGAATGTAACATTATGATATATTTATGTAGCTCAATATCAGCTCTATTGGTCTACAGGAAGTTTCTTGTTGATCTATGAGGAAATTGCGAAAACAATATTTAAGTGCATGTCAAAGAATTATAACTTGTACCGAAAATTAATGTACAGGTTTTTTCGTGTCTGTACTTCTAAAGATGTTTCTTACGACTGAGAAGACTTCAAAATTTCAACAGTCATCTGGTGGAAACCCAGAACACTAAGTTAATAAATTAGTTTAATTTTTCTGTACAGTAAATTCTCTGCGGTACGTTAAATGTTTCAGGGACAAATTGGATTTTAAACCAGTCAGCTGATCAACGAAAAACCGTACTCAATTTATGCATGTAGTCTTTATGTTTAATATTGCCCCGTAAATGCTTTGAGCATGGTTGAAATGTTCATAAGATTTTAATAAAAAAATTAAAATTTAGCATATAGTAAGGGTAGCTGTCTGCCGGCGGCTTCGTCCGTGTGTAAAACTTGTAGAAAACTAGGCTCTGTCAAAGACCGTGATCTGCAGTACTGTTTAAATAAAACAGTAATAAGCGTTATTTAATAACAAAAAATCAAATTCGTTTTAAACGGACCAAAAATATAAAAACAACTACTGATATGAAAATACTTAAAGTATTTAAAACTAAAAATGTGGGACGCACGGAATATATTTTATATGTATGTACATAGTTCACCTAAATCACTCATAATTTAATTGCATTGCAAATAATATGAACTTTTGTGAGAACTTTCGTAAAAACAGCTACCTTCTGCATTCCATACTATTATCTATTTAATTTGATGTCAAGCGTCTTCAACTAAGTAATCAATTAAAACCGACATTTGATTTTCATATGTATCATATTCTACCTAAGGGAGTTTGTGTTTCTTCAAAGAAAGCGTAATTATACGAAACTCGGAGTTATTGAATGGCCAATCTGCAATTTTTGTACGATTAGAATTCTGTTTACACTGTAAAGTTTTTTTACTTCGGTTTCACAAACATTGGTTTTCAAGAAAACTCCTTCGTACAACGTAGGTGATGTATTTCGTTATTCTTACTTATTGATTATCTTAACTCTGCTAACAACAAATGTCTAAAGCCTGTTCATCAATTAATTGAACAATTCAGCCATCTTTCTTAGCGATTGTGCTAGTAGGTAGATAAAATGCTTAAATAATATTTTACATGATCACAATATTTTCAATATTACAGGTGTCCAATAATTGTATTTATAATTATTTTCTTATTTTTAATTAAAATCAATATCACCACCGCTGGAACTTTTTAACTGACAATACAAAATCATGTGATTTTAACTAATAATTGACAACATGTCTTATGAAGTTTGTGTAGAATGTTCTGCTACAGTTAATCCTGGAAAACGAATATTAGTTACTATTTATAAACTATTTCCTCCTAAAGAGATGTAATACTATTTGCTGGAAAATATTTGCTTATTTTTGTTAAAGCAAGCTATTATAATCAACGTCTTCAAATTATTTGATTTTATTACACCTAACACAGTAACATTACTGTTATGAGTTTCTGTTATCCAACTGTACAATACATGAAATCAGTTATTGATAAAAAAATTAAAATAAATATTCAGTTTTAGTAATTACTAAAAACCAGCTAAGATTTTTTAAATTGTAATTTCATTAGAATTTTATTCTCTGTGACATTAAACATATGTTAATCTGATAGCATGGAAGTCTAGACAAGAAACATAAATTAAACATTTTACAATTTCCAAGTATTTCAAAGGTATTAATTAAAGCCTACTTTTAAATAAGTTATAATATTAAACCATTAAAAATATTTGGCTGCTTCATATCATTTTCTTACGTCTGCATATTTTACTGGTGACAAATATAATGTTCAAACGAACAATTTTGACGGTAATTCTTTTTTGCTAAGTCGAGTTTTGAAACACAATCCACTTGATGTGAGCTAGTAATAAATAAAGAGTAGCCTATGCAACCAAGTGAGCAGGTAAGAGTCATTTTTTAAATTGGGCCTACTATTACTTGCAGGAAACGCCGTGTCGCTGTTCAAACCGTCAATTTCTCGCAGAAAGATTGTATAATATGACATAAATCGTACTGCTTCAACTCTCATACAGTAATATATTGATGTTATTTCTGCTGGTCGTGTAGCCAGCTTGGAAGCTGACTTTCTTCGCATTGTGAGGGGCTCTCGGTTATAATCACGGCAAGCCATACTTGTTACTTGTAAACTACTTGGTCACACTATAGCATGTTTTTGTATAATTTTGCGGTCATATTTTCCTACCAGTACTGCCGAGGAAAAAAATATTTACGACCTAGTACCCGATACCGTATGAGAAATTTAATTAGCAACGGGTAAATTCCGTGCCACTTCGCACGAATGTGTAAATATATTTTTTGGTTGCCCAGACTACTGCAACGAATATGTGTTCTATATCGCCTATTTGTCTAATTTAACCTATTTGAAGTTAAAAAATTTCATTTAATAATCAATTAACTACAGCTATTTGATGCTCTTACATAATTACTTTTCGCTAACGTTATTTAAGATCAACAAGTGAAATTATTTAGTGATCGGCATCACTCACCATGCTGAGTTATATTGTTTCCCCACTTTTGTGAAATCCTGCGAAGGAAAATATACAATTTGCTATTGTAGCGGAAATTCTATTTAACCTGCGTTACTATACATTCACGGCAATTTATCTTAAGACATGTTTAGGCAGTAATCAGTTCTGTAACTTACGTATTAAAATTTTTCTGGACAAAAATATGTTAAGTACAATTTTAATTTCTGTCCTTAAGAGTGCGAGTTAGATAAATAAACGCTGAAAACATCAATTGATTCCTACGCTTTTTTCGAAGCCAATATGGAATAAATACTCAATTTCAAGCCTAGGTAAAGGTATTTGCCAACTTTGTGAGTAAATATTAATCAAGAATTACTAATTCGTTATGCGTGATATCTTGCGCCGCAGTTACACGAGGCTCCGGCGTCAGAGATTGTGCCTCAGAAGTTCGTAACACTGGAAACAATTTTGTTTAAGACGTATGTTAAAACTATAGTCTAGGATTGCTATTGTTTAATTTTCGCAAATTTGCTTCAAGAAACCTACAGTTATAGATTAAAGCTTTTAGCATTGAATTATGTACCACGCCCTCTTTAGGGTGTTCAAGTGCGATAAAATTATAATTATATATTTGTATGAAATATTGTTAGTTTTGTAGACGATACATGTGAGTACAGTTTCCTCTAACGAAACAATTTTAACTCACATAGTTTTCTCATAACGGTGCGTCAAATTCAAAATTTGTATTTGCTGCTGCCATACAAATAGTAAAAACCAATTGACTTATACAAATAAAATAATTCACGGTGAATTATCATACCACGGGCTACGTTATAAAACATTTTTAAAGCATTCTGTAAACAATTTTTTTATTTTAAAAAAATTCCTGAATTTTCAACATTTTCCTATACTTTCGCGATTTTTTTAAAAATTCGAAGTATTATGGCATGGTCTTCTAAATACATCATTGCATAGCTCATGGGATGTTATATCACAGTGAATTATTTTATTCAAGTAGGTCAGTTGGTTTTCACTATATGCATGGCAGCAGAACCAGCAAATTTTGATTTGACGCACCGTTATGGGAAGCCTAAGAGAGCTAGAATTATTTTGTAAGATGAAACTGTACCCATAAATATCGTCTACAAAACTAACGCTATTTCATATAAATATAAATTTATGATTTTATCGCACTTGAACGCCCTTGAGCGCAAGGTAAATAGGATTTCCGCTGTAGTTACGAAACTTGAATTTCACTGCTTAGAATTTTAAAAAATGAGTAACGCACTATTGTGAGAAATACTAACCCTAAACAATCATGAAATTATTGTTTTCGATAATGAATAATTTACATCATCACATATAAAAAAAATAGTTCGATTATTATCTGAGAACATATTTAAACAATTTTCTTTTTGTATACACGTGCATAATATTCCCTAAGACACAAAAAACAATTTGTAGCAGGTACAAAATAGTTTGTTACTACTACAAAAATTATTTTGTAGCATGTACAAAATATACTGTTTCTACTGATCATGCCAAATTGTATATTTTGTTCTAATCACGAAAACATTTTTCTATCACTACTAAAAATGTGTGGTCAAAACATTCCGCTGCAGTTTATTTAGAAGAATAGACCAATGACTCAACAAAGGATTATTTTCCTTAGAGTAGCAATACCACGGACATTGAAAATAACTCATCCCATCAAAACGCCAGGAAGAGTTAATAGACCTTAATGATGCGCGGTGAATATCAGTTGTAAATTGGAATGACTGTCCGAGATATTACAAGAACTGCTACACCAGACAGCGTAAAACAACAAGGTTTATAAGTGTTTCTAAGTGCTTGCTCTTCGGTATACTTATACTTGATGTTAATACTAATTGCTATTGGTGTACGATAAAGTGTTGTTATTATCAAAGATCAACATCCCATCTCTTACAATAAGTTTTAATGCTGGGCGATAATGTACGCCAGAGATTATCTTTTTCGGACTTGGCTCCTGGAAAGTGCTGAAAGTATCCGATTTCAGCTTCAAACAGTCACCTAATTTATCAGTTGTTGAAAGTTCTCATAATTCACGCGAAATCACCAGTAAATATTTAGTGAATTTGAAGATGAAACAAAGTGATTTGCAAGACAACGCTCACTGAGATATTTTTGAAGAAATTAGTGTCCATCATCGACCAAAATGAAACGGTAGTCGCCTGAAGTTAACACATGGAGCCTTTCTTGACATTCGCTGATTCTTTTAGCCTTGAGGCTATTGCACCCCGAGAATTTGATGGCTTAGAAATATCTAAGAATAAATGTCTGCAAACTGCCATTTAAAAGCCTAGAACGTAGATTCTTGGTAGAGACTATTTTGCTGTCCTGAAACGTTTTCTTAATAATCAAGACTAAACGGACTAATTTGTGGCGGACATAACATAGAGCAGCGGCTAGGTCACTAGCCCCTCACCAAGGCAATTCTTGTTTGATTCCCGGCGTAGTCAATGTTGAAATCGTGCCTGAACATGCCTTAGGTTGGTGAGTCTTCGCAAGGAACTCCCACTTCCCCCAACCCTTCACTACAGAGCTGCTCCGTGCTCACCACTACTTCTCACCACCGCAGAAAAACTTGCTGTTGACAAAAGTATCATAACTGACTGGATCGTCACTATCATGCGAATGTTAGCCTATACACGTACTTCTGAGGTATCATCACTTTTTTACTGTCTAGTTTCATGCTTTGGCTGCAGTTCACTATCTGAACACTCACATCAATGTCATGTGGTCACGTGCTGTTTAAGCGGCAAGTTTTCATTTTGGAAATCATCATTCACACAAGCATAATATTGGTTCTTACTCAAATTCTTCTAAATGTTGTGTACTACTACGTTGCTAACAGTATTCAGTAGTGTACTGCTCACTTATGTTGATTAAGTAGATTATAATGTAATTTCAGATACTTAACATTTTTCCTTCGTTGCGCATATCACGCATTTTTATGAATTATCTCATATTCAGTTATCAATGTTTTCGAAGAACTAACAATTTATAACTTTGACACTTCTGCTTAGAATGTAACGTTTAAAACTAAAAAAAAACTGTTTTGTATAATTATTTTATTTGTATTTTTTGCAGTTAAATAGGAAATGAACGATGTCTAAATAAATATTTATTTTAATTTTTTTCTAACGTGTGCCTTACTACTTGCAGCTTGCAGTCTGTCTATTTTCTTAGTTTACAAAATCATATCAGTTCAAGAAAATGTTCACAAATCATTGTTATTGTTTTAGTATTAGTAGCGCTTTCATATTTTTGAATGATTTGGATAAATATTTTAGTCTCCAGGTGTTACAGAGGTATAAAAAATAAAGAGTATATCAATTGTAAAATATTATTACCACTAATAATGTATCGAAATCAGATTTTTAATTAGTAAATTACGTGAAATTTCATAAAATACTAATAACAAAGTGTAAAACATTTTAATGTAGGTACATGTTTACATGAACACTGAAGCAAAAATTATTTGAAAGGTTGAGTGTGTGAGTATTTCTAATGAGAGAGCTAGAAGTAGCTATGAGAAGCTCTAGCGTCTTACATTCTACATATTTATAAATAAGTGTGACGAATCTTGTACTCAATAACCTGTAGTTTTGACTGCTGGTGTGTTTTAAAACGATATGTTAAGTTAACGTGGGATTTAAAAAAGTAGTATATTAAAAACTGTACATGTATTTGATTGAAAGTATATACAAGCCTACAACTAAACTATACGAAGCAGTAGCGTGTTTCCTTAAAGTATATTTCTTTTGCATTTCAGGTGACTGACATCATGAGTCATCAAGTACTACCACTTAAAAGACTGGGACTTAGAAGACCGTGTCATTTAAACTGCGCTTGTTTACGCACGGAACATTTTTCCATGGAATAACTCGCCTCAGAAGAAGATGCAATTTCATTCCGAAGCTGACCGTCTCTTGCATACACGCCGGAGGAAGCGCTGTGTACATACTAGGACCTGCAGTGTGCCATTATTGCCAACACTGTCATCTGTGAAATCTACCACTGTATTAATATCAGTAAATAAACATTGCTTTACAACTCTTACGTTACAACATTTATTTCCCCCAGTCCTTCCAGGAACTTGCCATTTTGTTTTCGCAGTAAAGTAAACGCTTCTGTTACCCAGAATATCGTTTACCTTTTAACCAATCCGTATCTCCCCTCCACATTTTTACGTAAATAAACCAGTGTTACTAATAAACATGGAGTGTAACTACCATCGTACACAAAAGTTAACATTTGATACAACATTAAAATATGTTTTTCTTCTATTATTACTCCGAACATTGTGCAGGTTATCCTTATATAGTTTGGAATATTTATGATATTTGATACTTTTTACATTTTCCGTAGCCATCATACAATTTCAACGATTTCATTACGTTACAGTACTGGTCACTGTTGACACATACCTACTATACAATCGTCAAAGATTATTTAAATTAAGAAAGTATAATTTGAATCATCAACTTGCAATACGAAAAGAAAGCATTCCTTTGCCAACAATTGCATCTGTAGGACATCGCTTGTTCATAAAATTGTTCACGATCAACTTTACTCAATTTTTAAAATTTGCTACACCTGCGTTAAAATCCTGCGTTTACTTAAGATAAGATTTTTCCATAAAATGCAAAATTAATTCCTTTTTGCTTGTGAATAAAACGCTGGAAATTACTGGTACTTTTAATGAAGCCCTATGGTGACGTGTCCAGAGAGGTTAGACAATTCTCGTTGTTAGCCTTTACACGCGGAAAGATACGAATCGGTTGAAAATATAACTTTAGCAGGGCTTAAGTGCTCACTTTATCCCGAACCGCCTATACATAAGTATCGTACTACATCTTAATAAAAGTTCGGAACAATTGTCGTATACTAGCCCTGGATTAGTTAACTAATAATACACATACAAATTAAAATCACTGCTAAGGTTGCCAAACAGTGGTCACAACACAAAAATTCATATAAGTGATCAACAATCACAATGCAAGATGTACGTCGTTTCCACCAGCACTTTACGAGACTTCCAGAAAAGTAGTTCAGGATGCTTTTGCCCTGAAAATCACTTCTGAGCAATTCGATGTGGTCAAGGGCAAAGATTGCAAATTGCTTGCAAGGTGCCATAAATTATTACATGAAGACGAGAACAGGATGTATTCATGTATTTTCAAAAGCCTTCATTTCTATGCTAGGTATTTCACAAGATCTTATTCGAGGGCTTGTAGAATGCATGTAGTAACTTGAAACTCAACGAAAGAAAAATAGGGGAGGAAACCTACGATCAAAAATTTATTCAGACAAACGGGATGCTCTTACAATACTAGTTTACTCTGAAAGTGGAAAACCACTTTTTTGATATACTTATACATAACTTTAACTTTAGTTTTAGACACCCAGCGACTGTACGTTCTGAATGTATCAAACCCATGACAAACATAAGCACTTCCACTGGATCCAAAAAATTTATTTAATTGCAAGTTACAGAGTCAACTAACTGAAAGTTTAAGAGTTCTATGATTTTGTTAAGAAAGAAGATCCATTAATTGTTATTCTAGGCTTTTATTGTCAGAAGAATTTAGTTCAGCCAATTCTCATACCATAGCCGGCAATTACAATTTACCAGGGTCATTCAAAAGCCCAGCACACTAGGGATCGTTTAGCAATACATACGTTTTGTGAAAACGAAAGGAAAAAATGTTTTAATGCAATCAGCTGCTTACGATACACAGAATAATATTTATTTAGACAATATGAACCAGACATGCCTGTTTACAGACGGATGTCCGGGGCAAAACAAGAACACTTTAGTGGCTGACAAGTTAGCCCAGCGCTTCTGTTAAAATGCTCCACATAATATTAAGAGTATTGAAATTATATTCCCTATAGTGGACCATTCTTACATGCCTCCCAATCGTATAGTCGGCCGTATTGAAAAAATTGCTCGTAAAACATATACCATTCTTACTGCTGATAAATATAGAAAAATCTTCGCAGATTATAGTGTGGTTAAAAGACTTTCATCTGATGTTCTTTTCTTCGATTGGAAAGCAGCAGTTGTATCTCTTTTTTTAATTAACTGGGCAATGGCACTTCAAAATTGCTACCAGCAAAAGGTTAATTTTGTCCAAAAATAAGTATAGAAATGGTGCTCCCTTAAGAGTTGAAGTGCCCTAATATTCTGATCTATGTATGCCAAAGTCGGTGTTAAAAAAGCAAATTTATTCATCAAATAAACCTAACGCTTCGAAAAACTGGTGTTCCCGTTGAACAACTCAAATTGAGATATGATGATAACAGTTTGGGAAAGCATTCTGGTGTTGACTGGAAAAGCTTTGAAGAGCTGGGCTGTAACAGAACTGTCATAGACAAACAGATGGTGAAGCAGTGCGAGAATGTTCAACATGAAGCAACTGCAGACATTGTGTGTGAGCATGGATATGATACAGATTGTGTTGTGAGACTGGTGCAGACAATGTGCGTGAAAATGAATGAGATGCAGACTTGGCTGTGTGACTCAAACAGCTCATTGCATAAGAAGACATTTAACACAATACATTAATTACACTTTACATAATGAAACATTTTCGAAATGTAAGAAACGAATATTATTTTTTTTATTTGGTACTGTAAATAAAGTTTCAGGTAATGTCAACAACTTCCTTCGTACAATTAGTTATCAACAAAACTTATTTTTTTTTCAATGTTTGAAACAGTAACTCACCTTATCAGAAAGATTAATTCCGATTACTCACTATTTATATGGGCTAACATCTCTTTCCATAATGCTTTGCCGTATCATCAGATGGGACAAACCAATGTGATCCGACAATAACACATGGGATATTTATGTTTAGATTCATTCTATACGTTTTTCATATTTTTCTCGAAACCATCTATGATGAATAAGATAAATTCCACGACTCACTGCCTCTGTTGTATTCTTTAGAATTTTAGTGCGGTCTGATCGATTTGATAAATTTTATAATTTTGATGTGTAAGTGGTTGCTATCCACGTGATACTAGAGTTTTCGGTTTATTGTTGAACTTTAATATAATTTTCAAGGCCAGTCTATTATTTAAATAACCCTAACCGTCCCCGAATTCATTGCCGCAGCCATAACCATAACAAAATATCCTTGCTACAACTGATTCAACAGAACTGGATGTTTTGGTTTGTTATTCAATCAGATTCCATTTATAAACCGGCAAGGTTTTGTAATCCAAAATAATTGTTATCGTTTATTTGTACTAAACAAATAATCTCCAAACCTTAATTTTGGGCTGCATTCCAAGTATTTAAAGTCGGTTATGTTAAGACTCCTTGAAACATGATTGGCGCTAATAGCATATGTTTAAAACTGTATGTTTCTCGAAGTCGATTGAAAAAGAAAAAGGTTATTTCAATGGGTATGGAATGTTACGTGTCGAGCGAACGGCTGGAATACTCTATCGTCGATCAAATCTAAACTATGCATCATAATTCGATGGGATTTTGGATTTTTTTGTCGAGTAAATATTCTATTAGCGGACGTTTATTTTTATACTACTGGGCGTAGTATATTTACTTCTGTGTAAAAAATTATAAAATATTTTAAGAAAAATAAGTGATTGAAACAACAAAATCCTTAAAAATGAAAATCTTTAGTATTTATTATTTTTAGTACGATAATATCAAGAAATCTATGATAACCGACTTTTAAAAATATTAAAATTTTGATTTTTAAATAATTTTACTCTCCGAATACCTCTGCGAGTATGATTTACGGATATTAAAATTATTTTGAAATCCAAACGCAAATATTTTTTGATTTCGGTTGTTACAGGTTCCTAATTATAAACGTACTAAAAATTATAAAAATATTACTGTTTTCCATTTTTATGGATTTTCTTATTCACTCACTTATTTTCTAAATACTGTTTTCTATTTTTTTATTCGAAAGTAAATCATACTACCGTCTAGTACTATATAAACAGACGTTCGCTAATAAAATATCTACTCGGCAAAAAAATTCATTGAAATAAGATGAGTAGTTTAGATTTTACCACCGAATTAATATTCCAATCGTTCGATCAACACCTTAACATTCCATACCCCGTAAGGGTACGGTTCACCTCAATTTTCAACGTCTTTTTTTATTTTTGTAATCGTACGAGATATTTTTTTCTTATTTTAGACGTACATTGTGATTAAATCTTCCTCTTAGGAATTTTTCTGTATCTCTTATAGTTTTTGTGTAATGAGTCGTAAATGTTAAAATGCGTACTTTACGGTTTTATGCACGCCACTAAAACCAACTGACATAACAAACCGAAAAAAAATCACAATATGTAACAATGTTGTATGCTACGATTTGTCATATATAAAACAAAAAAAATTTTTTTTCAATTTTAATAAAAAATTATAAATTTTGTAATGAAAATTTAAAAATTTCAACAATTTTAAAAAATACGAAACTATATTTTTTTTTGTTATTATATGTGTAAAATCACAGCCTACAACATTGTTATACACTGTAATTTTTTTCTGTTTGGTATGTCAGTTGGTTTTAGTGGCGTGTACAAAACTGTAAAGTGCAAATTTTGACTTTTACGACTCATTACGCAAAAACTATAAGAGATACATAAATTTCCTAAGAGGAAGATTTAGTCACAGTTTATGTCTAAAATAAAAAAAATATGTCGCACAAATATAAAAATAACAAAAGACGTTGAAAACTGAGGTGAACCGTCCCCTTAAAGAACAAACTGTGACGTCGAAATCACGTACAATTATTTACAGACCCACAAATCACGCTTAACAAGTGCATATTCTGGGAAAATCTTTGCTCACAAAAGCTCGCAAACGTCATTATCTAAAATTGTTATTTTGTAGTTTTTCCATATTGCCTTTTAAAAACGCAAAGAATTCGGATGATATTTGTCGTTTTTATTTCCTTAATACACACTTTTCAGTCGGAAGGTTTTTCCCTGCGTAAGCCAAAATTTCAGATTAAGGAGTTCAAAATGTCGACCTAATGTTTATATGTGTACAAATATGTCACAAGACACTGACTTGTTTTTGCAGGATAAATAACCTGATGTACGAGCAAACTTGGTCACGAAAATTTGCCAACCTACCTAAGAAATCCAGGTTACTCAATATAATGCTTATAGACGGTAAATAAAACAAAAAATAAATAAATAAATAAAATTAATTAGTTAAATGATAGATAAACTTCATGACTATATATGTTTTAATTTATTGACCAGAATTTGTCCAGCTTGTTCGTCAAACTGGTTACATACTGCTCCTCGCACAGAATAGTCCAAGTTCACCATCTCACTGGTCGGTCATGGCCTGGGAATTTTTATTAGAATTGTTCTAGCATCTGGTAAAATTTGCTGTAACTGTTTTGTTTAGGAATATTCCTGTGTAAGTAGGACTGTCTGTTAACTTTTTTTTTACAATTCATATCATTATGTTGAAATAATTAAATTTTTTGCATGTTTTTCTATGACATAGTCGTTCCTTTCTTGGTCATTATCGACCAGCTTCTGCAAGCAATTTATGTCAGTGAAATTGTTGAATCCGTATTGACGTTTAAAGCAATATGCGATTATGAAAAATAAAGGTTTTGCTCGTGTTAATCAGATATGCAATAAACGAAATCCAAATAAATTTTCATTTTAATAAATAATTCGAATGTAATAACAAACTACTTAACGTTTATTTGTAATGTATACGCGATTTCGCAGCGGAAACGAAAAATTGAAGTACAGGAATATTGTTATGTACTTGAATACTTAGAACGCTGCCCATATGAAAATAAAAATAAACCTTCCCTGAAGCCCAAATTTTAAAGTTAGATAATAAAACACGTCATTTGTCTCTGATCGACATGCGTTATATTTGTACGAGAGGCCAGTTCGATGGGTTGCAATATTGGCAAACAAATAATATTTTGTTATAATATTTAAAAATACTATTCGTTGCCAAAGAAAAATCTGTTTGAAGGCATAGTAACATAAATCACAAAATTTTTGTATTCTGACTTTTTGGAAAGCTCATTATGAGCAGCATCAATGACAGAACTGTAAATAAAATATTTTATCAATTGTTTGAATATCACAGAAAGAAAATTTCGAAAAAAAAATATATATATTTGAACATGGCGAAATAGATATTTACTTGATCTAACAACGTATTTGGTTACCAGAACATAACACCAAAAAGCACACCTGATTTCGCTAACCCAACAAAAGGTGTAGTTCATTTGACAAAACATATTTGTTCCAAGCAAATTAAATAATTTTATTAGAAGTGAAAATATCGTACATTTTGTTGCGCAAACCAAATCTCTATGTTTGTGCACGCTTGTAGTTTCTACTCAACCTCAAGAGTAATTGAGCTATTTTAGTGACAGTTGGCCATTATATCATGTTTGTATGTTTATTTAATTATGCTTCTTTTGGCACAAACGATCCTGAAAAATTATATTTTACGAGAAAGGGGAACAACAGCTGTAAAGTTGTTAATGTTCATTCGCGTGGTTGTCATGCATTTTCCGAGCCGTATGTATATTAGGATGTATCAATCACCAAAATCCAGTGTTGGCTGTAGATGCTAATAAGCGATCTTCAATGTAAAATGTCTCCAGTGAGATTCACTATTTTTCCGCGTAATATTTTATACCTCGGCATAGAAATCTACGCACAACCAAATAATCAGTTGTACTGACGTAATAATACACTTACTCAACAAAATATAAGCAACATAGTAGTTTTGTTTCAGCAACGAAAAATATTTATTTCGCCATATACAAACAAATGATTTACTTTCCCAAGCAAATATTGTTAAAGTCAACTGAACCCATTATTTTAGTATGCAACTATTCAAATAAAAGTGTGTCATAATGAGTGACCATGTATATCACACTATAACATGTCAAAAATATATCATGGAACATGGAACCTCAAATTCATCCTTTAGCAAAATCCCTGGTACAGACAGTACATGTGTTTGATTATGCTAAATTTAACGCTTCCCAAATTAACTATTATAAATAAAACCCGTGCGGGTACACTAACTAAATTTTAATAATAGGCACATCAGTAGACCTACTTAAGCAATGTCCAGATCTCGTGACAACATTTACAGTGGGCTTCAAATTGCTAAACTATACATATATTAAGGAATTAAAACCTCCCTCTCCAAAAAATTACCTACAGCATTAACTTGAGCCAACCATTAATATAAATTATATGATAAAAATTCATACAATATAAAAATAGCCCCCTGTAAAAGAGCATAAACATTTTTTAGGTGAAACATTCGGCGTCTTCACGGGCATAGGCACAACACTGCAGTAGAGCTTTCTGCTGCTGGCCAACGAACAGCTGCGATGAGCTCCAGCATGTCTTATTAGTGGCCAGCAGCATATAGCAATATAGCACTGATGTAGCGCTTTGCCAGCTGAAGGCACCTACTGATTTCTGAAAAATTCAAGTAGGTTTACACTTACGGCTACAGTGGATCTTGAAATGAAAAGTTAAGGCGCCCGCCTACCCCACGCTTCAAATGCGTGGTAGCGTGTACGTAAACAGGTCATTGTCTACGAAAATATTCCACTTGCGCCCTTTGTGCCAATGTACAAAAAGAAAACAAACTTCAGACAAGGTCGGAACGTCATTGTAAAGACGCCACGCTAATTAAAGACACTGTTTCTAAGCCCTCCAACATGGCTAAAAACGGCCTTTTGAAATGTACTAACTGGATGTAAACTCAGATTGCGTCCTGCACTGAACTTAGTTGGAGACGTTCAACCAATACAATTAAATGGTCACCGCTTAGTATCCCGTAGAAAAAACGGTTCGGCGGGAACCTTGCACGCTAGTTCAGCGCTTGGCTCGTTGAGGCGACCCAGCATTTGATGCGCGCTTCAAGGTCAAACTTACTGCTCCGTCGCTTTCGAGCCTCTCACGCGCGTATAGGCGGCACCCTTAAGATGCTATACTAAATAGCAAAATGTCTTTGTTATATGTAATGGTAAGGGATAAATAATGCAGTGAGATATATAAATTTGTATTACGTAATTAATATCATTATCATTATTTGCGTAGGCCTTTAGATTCTTTAAAAACTATCTCACTTATGAGATGGTAAGACGTTACTTTAAAAAGGAATGCAAGCCATAACCTAAGTGCTTTAAAACGTGGTGTGATATGTGCTAGTTCCATAGCTGTACCTAATTTTATTCGATTACACCAGTGATTGTTACCTGACTGAACAACTTTAAGTTGGTCTACCTACCCTTTCACTTGTCATTACATTTTTCCATCACTGAACCCATTTCATGTCAGTAGAACACTGAATGCAGATTATGAGAATATAATCTATACTTATTACTACGCTGGAAACAGTGGCTATATGGTAATAACTAGGGCCACGATTTTGTCGCGAAAAGATTTTTGCCCCACTTTGTTTCAGTGACTCACGTGCACATCGGCAGTTCTGTTTCAAGGTTATTGGCAGCGTGTCTTTGTTCAGACACGTTTCTTATTTGACTGCACCAATCAGAATAAGATTTTCGTGAGTCTGTACGTCTATAATTTGCCAAGGCCAGTGAGAGTAAAATCATCCAACCACAGACGATGTAGCAGAGCTGCAGGTGTGCACATGACGCATCGAAACCAAATGTTGCAAATATCTTTTCGCCATAAAATCGCGGCTCTAGTAATAACTGTGCACAGACAATACCAGACTGGATGCAATCTGAATAAGGTAATCGCTATTGCGGATAAAACAAACAATACTATTTCAATAAAAAAAGGCAGGCTAATACAGGGTCAGCTGTGAACAATCGTGACGTTTAGTATTACATACATAAATTAACTGTAAAAATGTCACTTATAGTTTCTAGGGATTTGGAAGCCTATGCAGTAAAAAACTAGGAAAGTGCGATCCTAGGGAACAGTCTTTGGCGTCTTTAGAAGGAAACGTTTGGCTAGAGTGACACATGGGGACCTTAATACCAAATCAGGCCAACTCCAAGTTTTTAGAAATAGCAATAAAAGGTAATATCTTTTCCGTTTGCGTTAATACCTATCTTGAATGTGTACCTCTACCAAGTATATGTAAAGCTACCCGATGGCATGTTACACCACCTTGACATACTGGTAGTAAAATACCCATACAACTCAACTTTTACGAACAAAAATTAATATTATTGCAAATATAGCAGTTGCAGTTTATCGTAGGCACTGACACTAGACTGCAGTAATGGCTATTATATTTACGTTTGGTTTTTTGATAAATAGTTAGAGTGATCACAAGATTTCAAGTATTCACTAAGCATACATTCTGGAACTTGAAATACTGTAATAATTTTCTATAAATTATAACTCACAAATTATTGTATTTGTACGACAAGCAAGACATTTATCAAGTTTCCCATGCAAACAACTTGATTACTGCTTGAATTTTATCAGTGCATTCATATAGACACATGTATTGGTAATGTTCAGCCAACCGCAAAATAGTTTCTCTAAAAAAGTGGCAGTTAAAAATTTTAATAAATGTGACTAATGTCATAAATTTTTAAATTACCAACTGTCTTATTTCATACATTTTTTAAAATTTTCTAGCCTCAGTAGCAGATAATAAACTGTTTTAACAAAACAGTGTACTGTAAAACCGTTATAATATTTTTGTTGCTCAAAATTTTTAATGTGACAAAGCAAAGTAGTGTCAGTGGTAAAACAATTGAATAACAATCAGGAGCATCTTCGTTTGGTTTCTAGTAAGGACATCATGATTTTGGTTTGAAGTAGTTATCATCACTTCACACACGTGCTGGGATAGAAGCTAACAGAGCAAATTATTTCCCCATTTCCTGCTTATCTGAGCTTATCAGGGCTTATCGCCTCAAATGACCACGCTGACCATATGTCAAGCCCTACCTATGTATTGTTATTATGCAGTTTGTTATTCGTATTTATGACAAATTCTACGACTCCATTGTCACATACATTACAGACTTAATACAAAATAAATATTACAGACACACGTACACACACATATATTTACAGTTAGTGTGCATCTAGTAGTCATAGTATTGAAATGTGACAGGCTATGACTTAGACTAATAAAGTTTAATGTAATATGAAAACACATGTTAGGTTTCAGGAAGAGCAAGAAGTTATTTAAATCTAAGCGGACTTTCTAATTGGGTGTTTAACATTTTATGCAGCGGGTTAGAAATATATATTATTTTGTTTCCTGTTACATGTGTTCCGAGTTCACTGTTTACATTTCAGAGGAGGGTTTTTGGGTACTTTTAAGCAATATGCCCATTAAAAACACACTTTTCAATCTGTCCATAAAAAAATTGGCTTTCCTATAAATTTATTGACTCTCAATACAGTACTCAGATTTATAAAAATTCTATAATGATATTTTTAGCAATTGCATGTTTATCGCCTTAGGTCCTATATAGTTTTAGTAATGTGACAAACACTGCACGCCAATTAATATCTTACACGTATGAGCAGTGGGATACCTAGCTAGTGTCAGTGTTACCCTTATCACTCCATTGCTTCAGAGCCTCCAATGTGTCTAAGAAGCTTCAGGTACGTGATGCACATCACACAATTAGACAGCTTTATATTTGATACCGCTTGGGGACATCGATCATTTACATCTTCGTTTCAAGTATTATACGTTTTCGAAGAATTAAATTTGATTAAAATTATCTTACATAGAAGATAGCAAAATAGTTTGACAGTAATGTGGAAAAGTGTGAAAAATGGATAGAAGGTATATCACCACTCTGTTATTGATTTTTTACTCTGTAATTAGTGTGACTAATGGATCAACAGAGAACAGACAGGATTAAGTTGTCAATAGACCTTTTATTTTTGTATGAAGTAGAAACTGCTGTTGTCAAAAAATGCGCAAGGTAAAATTTTGGTGTTAGAATATGTACAGTTCTTGAAAAATAAAGCTGCTATATTATTATATTTCCATTAAATGAAGACACGCAAATGAAACATTATTAAAAAATTAATTCATGCATACAATTTGCATTGCAATTTTATGTGTTATTTCCAATTACCACACATTCATTTATTCTGGTAATCATAATTTTTTTCAAGAGTAAAATTTTTAGGTCTATGGTTACACTGGTGTAGGTACATTTAACTGGATGGCGAAGACAATACTATGTTTATTTCAGTTTCTTTATTTTAAATATGGTATATTACAGATTCCGTGCAATTATTTTGTATGGTGAGCAAAAATTTCGTTCGTTTTTCCTTTGAATTATCCAGCCCAAATGTTAGAACTCTGCAGTTTACCTGACCACTGCGAGATTATTTTAAGGTTGCTGACTAAAAACACTTTCGGATCTACTGAACCATCAAAAAACACATTTTTAACTATCAATTTCTTCACCATAAAAGTAGCTAAAGGATATTTAACCAACAAAAATATTCGAAGCAAAATACCAAAATTGTTTAAGATGTTACTGGAAATTAGATTGGCCTACTAAAAACAAGAGCTTAAAACTGACCTTTCAGCAGAAATTACTGAACTAAACCACCAACAAATTTGTACACGAGTGGAAGGTGTGTGAACATTTGTACAGAAATAATATCTTTCTTAATATTATTGCTTTCATAAACAAAAAATGCAATACTATAAAATCAAGAACGTTTCTAGTTATCGGGCATATACAAAGTACGAATGAACTTTTTTAAAACATGTTCTACTTTTGATATGATTTGACGTATTAATAAGGCCTCGATGTTTGAAATATGTTTTCACAACCTAACAGTACACACATTCCAGCACATAGTCGTTTATATATTCCACAATTAAAAATTGTAAAATAGCCTATATCAGTTCCAACATATTAAAACGTATGTAAACAATTTAACCCGGCAGTTGTTTTGTACAGCTGTTGCTTCGGCAAGTGTTTAGAAATATTCGGGGAGTGTTCGTTCGAGAACCTGCAGAGCTGTGAAAAGAGCGTCACCCTCGATGCGTTAGCATCGTGTTGAAGTGAGACTAGTTCTTTGTTTTCGTGATAATCGTAAAATATATTAGCAATCGTGTCGTTCTAGTAAGTTTTTTGGTCATTATTATCCTGGCATCATATAAACTTTGACAAGATAATATACATGTTAGAATAAGAAAATATGTACATTAAATGTGAGTCCGCAAATGCGTTTTTAGTGAAGGCCTGTACGTTTACATAAGTGTATTAGAGTGCTAAATTTTATACTAATATAAGAATAACAATCTTTGGACATTTGGTTACTGCCTTGTTGTGACTGTCCACCTTCAAGACACAAGCACATACTAATACCATACCCTTTGACGTCCTAGCGATATAGAGTGGTGCATGTTGGGCTTTATGTTAGTTATGATAGTTGTAAAACTTTATACAACTGTAAATTTGTCCAGTATGGCAGCGTGGAACAAATCTGTAGTTTTTAAACATTATTCTGAAGTAGTTGCAATTGACACTCAACTGAAGAATCGTCTGATTTTTCTGAGCGATTCATTTAAATTTTAAGCCGTCACGCTTTCTGGAGAAATCACTATGACAAATCCGTCAATAAGTTTTATATATTACAATATCCTGCATGTTTGTTCAGAAATTTTTTCCAGCGTCTGTGTTAATTTAGAATAAATGCTTTTACTGTCTCACTTTAATTTAATGAAATCACTTGGTTTCATCAAAAAGGAATCAGTTAATTATTTCGCAATATATCTGTCTGGTTTTTTAACTTTGAACTCTGCCCTATTGCACGTCATTGCAGTTTTATTAACCGCAATAATTTTAATTATTTCAGCTGTAATTCCAAATCCATACTTCTTGTTAACTTACAGACTCGGCGTTTCTACCCCTATGTCATCTGCAATTGTGAAACATGTTGTAACTGACATTAGACTTTATGCGAGATAGTAGAATTGTTCGTTGTGACACCACTTGGCAGATACAAGCTGAACAAATCCCATAGTTTAGTTCCTTTCAGTGAGTGAGTGAGAGATTTTGGTTAGCTCTTAACATCGTAGTCCTTAGCGCTGGTGAGGGATGACATGAGGTGAGTATGCAGCAACGGGAGCTCCCCGACAAAACCCGCCAACCAGCGGCATCGCCCAGAACGATTCCCACATCCGGAGACAGACCTCACCGAGAATCGAAGCCGGATCGACTTGCTGTAAGGTCAGGGTGACACATAATTCATGGAGTTATAAATACAGAGAAAATTTCACAATCAATATTTCCTTGCATTTTAAATTCCATACTCAAATCACCTACAACAAAAATTAAATACATCTTATGTACAGAAATGCGCAAAAAAAATTCAAGGTACAGATAATGCATAGCGAACGTTCATGTAACCTACGGGCATTCCTCTCCCTGCTGCCTCATTAAGAGCATTAGTGAAGGGTAAACTGGAAAATGGTTAAATTGCACATTATGCCTCATGGAGTGACCACTGCGGTAAAGCCTACCTGCCTGTAGTTACGTGTCCTGCCAACAAAACTGGATGTTACAACTGCATTTATAGGGCGTGTGAGGATTTTACATGTTCACGTAAACTTTTCTAACGCCAGCTTCAAAACACGTGTTTCATCTCACATCGTTATGGTGGAGGAAGAAAATGAAAATAAAAGCAATTTTATTAACTAGATGCAATTATAGTAAGTAGTTGCCTACAGTGAAGCTATATTTTGTATTTTATGGTTATGTTGCAATATTCACTGAAATATAATTTAAAATTTGATTTCGTATACCTTAAGGAGAATGATGCTGGGCAATCTTTAATTCACTGTATTTTCCCCACTACTATCATTTCTGAAGGCTTACGAACATTTCTGACATTTCATGCTCTAAGCGTTAGTCTACTACATATATTGTAATGGTTACATCTCGAATTATTATTTTATTTATTATTATTTATTATATTTATTTATGTATTTACAAGCCCCAGTATCACAAATTCAATTATAAATTAGTTTGTTTATATTTTAGTGTTACAATATGCCTAACATAATTTTATTTATATCAGAAAAATGTGTGAATATGATTTAGAAATATGTATGTAATATTTTTTATATCATTGGAGTTAAATTACTGCATGCAATGTTTTGAAATTTATCTCAGAATCCTAGTATGTAAAAAATATGTTTGAAAAAGCTAAGAGATCAATTTAGTGTTTAACTGCTTTGGAGTCACATTTAAACGCTGTTTTATATCTGAAGTTTGAAGGGTTTTGCTTAGCTTATCTAAGTATATTATTCTATGTAATGGTTATTGAAAAAAATGGAAGGTAACAATAAGAAGAATTATATTTTGGTATTTTCTGGAAGAATGAAAAACCCTGCATGAAGCAAGTAAAGCAGAACTTTATTTGGTAAAACCAGAGTATGGTATTTTATATGCCTGTGCTAAGTTTATTTGCTGTAAATTCAGGCGAACATTCATTTGAAGCTATTACTAAAATTTAAAGTAAAAATTTGTTCCCGACCCAGATGCCCATTAACTATTGTGTACCGACTGAGCTAGTTTGAATATAAAGAAAAATAATTTTTATTTGTTGGGTATTCAATCATTGGCCAAATTGTTTCCATGTCTCACATTGAATTTGAAAAGGGTAAAATGCAACTTTTTTTTTACAGTTTTGTTTCTCCTTTTTTATTCAACAAACAGTAACTTCGATATATGCAATGTCTCATTTTGTTTCAAAAGTATGAGTATGAAACTAGTTAAATTCATGCTAGTTGATGTAGCATTTGAAACTAAATTTCATAGGTTCTTTTGGTTGTATTTAGGTTTCTTTTCTTATGATTTCCATCATTTGGTGTGTATGTTGTTGTAGATATTGTGCAATTAGAAAATTTAAAATACTTTTACAAAATTTACATTGTTATATAATAAATTACTTACCTATTATATGATATTTGTTGGATCATATGAAATAACACAACATCATTAAACAAATATCTTATAAGATCGTAGTAATAATTTTATCTAACAATGTAATGAAGTGTCAACATTTCGAGCATGACAGGTCAAAATATTGAAATGTACATCAGGAATATTGTAGAACGGAAACTAATATAGATTAAATATGGTCGTACACTATCCCCATTAAGATATTACTAGTATCCAACTTCATATTTAACATAAGAATTAACAGTATTAATTTTAATGCTTTCGTTTTGTAGTACCGAAAAATTAATGTTCTAGATAGTTAAAAAAACGTTTCTATATATTTTAAATACACATTATGTAACTTAAAATTGCTTTGGCAAAATAAATGATCACTGTATCACAACCTTAAAAAATAAAATACTTAACAAGCACACTTCGTAATTTATCAATTTTTTCAACATCTGCTATTTTGAGTATACAAGTGACAGGTTGACAGTGTGACACAGGTGCGTGTAGCGACTCGTGGCTATTAGCTCATTTGTAGTTTCTTATGCACTCATCTGCAGCCATCTTGATTCAGTCATTTAAAGTAATAGAAGTTGACTTGGTACATTACGATTATATGGGTACTTTTTGGTTGCCGTATACACCACTTTTAGAAGCAAAACCACTTGCTACTTATTGCACCTAGTCCTTATCAAAACGCAACTCTACTTTTGTTTTAAGAATTTAAGTGCTCGTGTCACACAGTATGTTTAATTTTATTATATTTCATAGCGAATAATAATTTTTACCAAGCTTTATTAAACTCATGACAAAGCTAGTTTATCTCATTGTCGTACATAGCATTACGTACATTACATGTGAACTAGTGATGCGTGATTTTTAAGCACATAAAATAATTTAAATTGTATTATGTTATAATTTTCACAGTATAATATGAATGAATTAGGTAGAGCAAACATTATAAGAAAAATACGCACAGAATGATAACTTTAATAGTTCATATAAAGATACGTTGATAATAATTCCAGTGATCTTACAATAATTATAAAGTGTTCGCACAGCCTATTAAGAAACGTATTTTTTTTCGGTAATTGGCAAAGGCATTTCAGTACTTTATGGCAAATTACAATGGTAACTATACAATTTACATTATTTCAACCATTCATTCAATTTTGGGAAATTTTCACTGATACAGGATAAAGTAAGAAGAAATGCTAAAGGGGTGGTTCACCGGAAATTTCAGTCATTCTAATATATTTTTACATTTTTATGATTTATAGTTTGTTTTGTAGATAAACATTGGCATTTTATATACAGTAACGATAATATTTTAGCTTTCATGTTTTTTTATATAGGAATGTCTAAGCCCAAACGTTCATAAAATGATCTTATGTCGTATATGAAAACCAGCTAACTATACAAATGTAAATAATGCAAACTGAAGAACAGTGTCACAGGCGACGTCAAGATATGTTTAAAAGAACCATTGATTAGTTTATATTTTCAGTATTACAGAATTCAATAGACATGACAACTTTCTGAATTAAAAATAATACAAGAAGTCAGAAATTTTCGTTTAACGCATACAACTGCTTTAGTCAGTACGCTGTTATACATAACTCTTAAACCTGAAAATTGATATTTCAGTAAAAATTTTTGTTGCAATGTCTGTCTACAAAACAAGTAATATCTCGTACAAGAATAACTATTAGTAAAATTATTAAAATTTTCGGCGAAGCATCCTCTGAAGGATTCGCATCAGTGGCATTATTACTTTTTTTATTTTTCGATTTTTGAAATCCTGAGAAAGAAATATGAAATTTGCTATTAAAATGTGAATTCTGTTTACCTTGCGGTACAGTAAAAGTATCACAGATACATTTTTAACGTGTATTTTCGCTGCAATCAATACAGCAATACATTTATATTCTTAGTTTTCTGGCCTAAATGCAGCCTAAATAAATACACGTAGAAACTTCCACTGCTATGCTTATACTATAGCACAATGTAAACATAATTCGCGATATAATATAATATCAAATTTAAAATTTAATTTTCAGATTATAAAAAGCGGCAAATAAAAGAACTAAGTATTGCGACTGATGCTGGTAAATTAATACATACAAATTAAAAAAAACAGCTGAGCTGTGAGCTGGTAAATTCATGTTCATAAAGGAATTCCGCAGAGATGTGTTTGGTCGTGTGCGGATGAGTGTGTCACGCAACAAGAAGGAAGAGCTTGAGTGCGAGCGACACAGGGGCCCTTTCTTATGAGAGGTTTTCTTTTCGGGCACGCACCGAAGTCTCCCCATTCCCTCACCCCCTGGCCAGCTCAGGACCGGGTCCTCTCAAGCGGTTCTTTTATTCGGCATCTCGGCGCGTGCCAGCATTTCTCCGCAGCATCTCTTTGACCGACCCGGTCCATGCAGGGTGTGTCAGGCTTTGCCTCGTGATACCAAGCGCCTCGGATTTCTGGTTAAAATTATTTTCCGCTAATTTATTTCAGTTTAGGTGTAGGGTAACACGGGGGAAGATGTAACACCTAAGACATTTTAAAGTCATATAATTTTAATTTATTGTGTGAAAAGTACTACTATAGGGTACCTTTTTTGGTGGACATTTGTGTAAGTCAGTAATGGGCTACAAGTGATTTTAAAAATGAACATAAGAAACCTGTATGACTGGCATCTTCCCGCAGCTGGCACCTTCCCCCGAGTTACCTTATAGTCGTTCGGGATAAAGTGAGTACTGCAAATTTAACATTTGAAAACTATCACTAACCGATCCTGCATTGAATTCAATTATAACCTAGTTGCCTTTCCTCTTGTATGATTGGCAGCGTATTACCGAGCATAGTTCCGTACATTTTCGTAATTTAATACAACAATACTGAAAAAGAATAAGTTAAAATCAACGTACTTTTATTTCATATGGCTAACAAACTTTCTTATCAAACTATATAAGTTCCTACCAAGTTCACAAGTCATCTAACACGCCCAAACATGAAGCGACATTTCAAGAGAGGTCAGACATTACCCGTCGTTAGCCGTTACGGGCGGAAAAATTATCAACTGGCTGAAAATAAAATTTAGAAGCGCCTTATTATGTGTTAATCGTGTGTATACCTGCAGCTCTACTTCGTGTTTATTGACAGCTTATATTTATGCAGGGGTGTCACTCATGTGTTTGTGCCAACGATAGCAAGGTTCTTGACACACCATACACAGAGACACAAGAAAATCGCCGGAAATATTCGACAATTTACTAGACTTATACGTTCCGTCTATAACATTGAAAGTTCTGTATTGGTATTAGCTGTCGTTAGAGATGATGGTTTCTTGCGGGAAAACTTGATTTTTTACTGGGTTTCAAAGAACTTTCAGCTTATCAAAAGCTCACTTGCTCTTCTCTGTATATAGCGCTGTTACCCTAGTTGTCTGAGCCAATAAGAATACCGCTATTGTAATATTTGATGCCAGTTAATGGGACAGCAGAGAGCTTCGTACTGACAGATGTATTATACCACCCAACCATACATGTTGCAAGAAACTACGATATATTCAAAGGTATGCTGGTGCAACAAATTTTCGCGATATACAATCATCTCTAGTTATCGTTATCGTTAGAGGCACCATTTTATGTCGAAAATTTTTTCTATCAATTGGTTTCAGTGTCCTTTGCAGCTCTGCTTCATAATTACTGATTGGATGTTTGAACTCTCGCATGTCTTGTGTTTCTTCTGGCAAATCACGTACGTATGGTGCCACAATTGTCTTACTCTGATTGGTGCAGTCAAATGAGAGACGTGTCTAAACAAAGACACGCTGCTAATAACAATGAAGCATAGCTGCCGATGTGAACGTGAGGCATGGAGCAAAAACCTTTTCGCGACAAAATCATGGCTCCAGTTATCGTTTATTTGAATCACTGTTAGAACTATGCAGCTTTAGAACAGAACGTGTGATTCGTCCCAACATTTTTCGTACATGTCACAAGTTTCATCATCCTATACTAATAGGGTAAATAAACTAAAAGCTTTTTGGATATTTTCGCGATTTTCCAGTGCATCCCCCATACGTCTGTGATTTGCGGGTAGAGAACCAAGACGTTGAGAGTTAACATAACCCAATCGCTGACCGTTTAGCAGAGAGAGAGATGTGCATATAAGCCATTGAATTAAGTCGATGCAAAATTATTTTCTTCAAATATCAGTGGCTCTGGTGATAGCTTACGTAAATGTAAGTTGAAACTACGTTTTAAATTTGCCCATAAACGGAATATAATGGGAGTAATGCTAGAGACTAACAATGCACTTTAAATATCAATTTTTCAGTGTAAATAAAAACTACCACTTTAGTTCACTTAACGGAAAAACTGAAATATACATTTTCGATTCACTTTTTCATATACTATTGCAACCGCAATTCGAACAGTGTCCGTCTTAACTTATTATGTAATTTTATATATACACATATATATATATATATATATATATATATATATATATATATATACATATATACATCGAAATGCTACCTGAATTAGGAAAGCCATTTCAAATAAGAGCAACTCTCGCAAAATTAACAAAGCATAAATAATTTTGTCTATCACGATATACACCCGAGGTTTCTAATATATATTCATGTATTAAATAATTTTTAAAGTTTTGAAATGTATCACATCAACTGCAAATTTCGTATTCGGGTTTATCTGCTAGATTTTTTTAATAAGGAGAGTAAATTACTGATACAAAAAAAACATATTCCTCTATTTAATATTACTATTTATAATAATACATAACAGATAATGTTTATTATTTATATTTTTAAGTGGGACGAAATTACCGGAATCCTTCAGGTTATGCTCATGGTACATTGCAAAAAGAAAATTTCTTCGCAGTAATTTGTGGAACGTTATTTGCTATTATTAAAAAAAAAAGACCTACGTCATTGCCTTGCGTAGCTATTGTTCTTCGCTAGTTATTTATCTCTCTCCACTTTCGTTCCCCCCCCCCTTTTATTTATTCCCTCATCGAATATAATTTCCTAGCCATGCAGAGAAAATAAATTTTTAAATTGCTGAGCTGGTTTGCGATAAAGTTAGATATTTGAAATTCAACCTTTGAAATAAACAGTTTCCGTTACTGCACGTAATTCAGTTTAAACAATGGTTGCGTCACATCTTGTAAAGTTAGCACCAAATTACGAAATGTAGTTCCACATATAGTGCTGCGGATGTGTACGTAAGGACACTGAAACAAACTGGGGAAAAATTATTTTCGCAAAAAATTCATTGCCTTAGCCACTATTTTTCGGAGAAAATTAATTTGCAGCAATTTAATTCAATTCTCATGTTCACTTCCGCAGCTCTGATTCATGATCAGTGATTGGATGTTTTTAACTGTCGGCGTCTTGGGATTCTGCCCGCAAATCATATATGTGTAGTGCTTCAGTTACGTTATTTATAGAGCCACGATTTTATGGCGAAAAGATGTTTGCACCATTTGGTTTCCATGCCTTATGTTCACATCCGCAACTGTGCTTCATGGCCAGTGATTGGACGTTTTAACTGACACTTGTCTTGAGGTTCTACTGACAAATCACAGACGTATTGCGTCACAATAGCCTCATTGTTATTGGTGCAGTCAAATTAAAGACGTGTCTGAGCAAAGACATGCTGCCAATAGCCGTGAGCAGAGCTGCCGAGGTGCGCGCGAGACACTGAAACAAAATGTTGCAAAAATCTTTTCGCGACAAAATCGTGGCTCTAGTTATTTACATAGTAAAATGAGCGACACTTCTGCGCAAATAAATGCTGCCAGTAACAAAGCAGAACTGCAGATATACACGTAACGCATCCAAACAAGTTAGTGCGAAATTTCATAGGTGATAGCCAGAGACTGGGAAAATTCTCGTGTTCACAGACCTGTAGGTTAGCCTCCAAGAATATATGTGTATTCAAGCATACAACAGCTGTTCGTTGGCTGCTGTCTGATACAGTGAAATGGGCCCGCCTTTAGTTACCTTATTATTATTGGCTCATAGACTTTAAGATGGTGTCAAATAAGTCAACGGCCAATTGTGGAAGTAGCACGAACTTACAGTTGCTGAAATTCTTGCTTGTGCCTGAAAGAAAACCCGAATGTTTCAAGTCTCTAGTGATAGCGTCCTATCAATCACGGCCTTAATGACTTGGATGCCGTCAAATACTCCGAGACGCAGTGTTTCTTTCCCAGTCTGTGCTCGACTGTTAAGTGTCCTACACAGCAGGTGCTGGATGCAGCATCTGAGGTACTGAAACTGGCAGGCGATGAGAGCTACAGAAGACTGGTTCGTGCGTTAACTTTATAAGCGCGGGGCGCGGAAACGGTGTGCAGTGTTTCGGACATTGGGGTTTTTCTTTTTGACTGTAAGCATTGGCCCTATTATTTTACATATGCAACGTGTAAGGTCCTGCGCAAGCTCCTGTATTTCCGTTTTACGATTCCAGTTGGTATTTTTTACTTGAGAGCAATCTGAAAAGGCCGTTTTTGACCATTTTGATGTGCCCGAATCCATGTTTCTAACCATATCTAAAAACATCGTAGTTTTAAATGTTTTCTTTTCGTAAATTAAGATATCAATCTCACGTTTTGTAGTATATCTTAGAAAAACTTTCTCCTAACACACTGCACCATTGCTCTTGCGGCAGCTGGGGGCTCTTAACTGTGGCTTGAATATAAATTTCAACGCCATCGCAGTCATGCATGGTTGGCAGTGTTATTCAACGGGGCAAACACAGAGTCTATTCGTCAACACTGCAGGTAATAATATTTAGACTGACCAAATGTTTGCACATGCTGCTACACAATCATAAAAAAATGTAAATAATACATATGTCACAAAACTTTATATATTACAATTTAAATAGTCTTTACGTCTAACCGACAGCGAGGTCGTTAGAGACGGTAACCCATGGCTAGAGTATTGAGAATTTTGCCTTATTGTCTAGCTGCAGACTAGACTACAAGCTGTTGTTTCTGTCCCTGGACGTCTTTCAATAGCATACAATGCCGTTCCTTATAGGTACGGACAGGAAAATTTCGCCAATTCAATTACCTACATGTTAGAATCGACTGTCCCATGCATATTTGGGCCCCGACAATTAGCCAACTACCTGCTGCTCAGTGGAACAGTAGACAATGAACGAATAGACGGGGCTTGAGTAAACATATAGTTGGAAATACTGTATATTAAGTCTATCATTAAAATTTGTACGTTAAGTTAGAGCAGGAGAACATCGATGAAAATAATTTTACAACATTTTGTATCAATGCCTCATGTGCGCGTCTGCAGCTCTGCTTCATGGTCAGTGATTGGCTGGATTTAACTGTCAACGTCTTAGAGGATCTACCCGCAAATCACCGACGTGTGGTGTCGCAGTATCCTTATTCTGATTGACTGAGTCAAATGAGTGACGTCTGTACACTAGTGCACTCTGCCAATAGCAACGGAGCAGAGCTTCAATGTGAGCGCTATGCGTTGATACAAATTGTTGCATAATTCTTGTCGCAAAATAAAAGCACCAGCTCTAGTTGCAGTATACGTAAATGGCAGCACATAAGAGACGGCTGTCCATGGCATCACAGGTTGTTAGCTATCTAAATAATATGTGGGTTCACTGACCTCTAGACTAGACTATAAGAATATATGTGTTCTCAAGCAAACACCGTCTTCTCATTGGCTGCTCGCTGACACGTTCAGAGCACATGCTTGTGCTTACATTTAGTTGCACCTTTCTTATTTGCCTAGAGCCATCCATGAGGTGTCAAATAAGTCAGAGTTCAACTGCGATAATGACGCGAACATATCGTCTATGAAACAGCTCTATGTTGTAACCCGCGATTTAATTGAAAGCAACATTTTGCAGTAATAGGGCATAATAATTATGTTCACGCTGTCAATATAAACAGCATATCCGTCCAAGAATTAATATCTGTTTTTTATGCATATCAAAATGTTATATCATCCTTAAGATTATTAGGAAGTGTTTGATGTAAAACTTTAGCACTATTGGATACGACATATTAAAGTTTCATAGACGATATAGTTGTTTGAATTCTAGTTTGTGCCCAAAAGAAAACGCGATTACTTCAGGCCCTTACAAATTGTGTTGAAGGCTGTACAAGTTAATGTATTCTAGTCTATTTGCAGTTAATAACGCGAATTTTGCGTATCTCCAACCATGAATTTACAAAAACACAGGGTCTGGGATAGAAATTGGTTACAGCCCTTGTTAACAAACCATTCCGACATTCGCCTGCAGCGATTACGGGAAACCATGGAAATACCGAAAACAGATGACCGGAGCCGGGAATTTAACGTTGGTGTTCCACAACGCGGGGTGATCATATAATCATTGCGTCTCCTTGTTTTTTTTAACGCAATAATTAAATTTGACCAAATGGTTATTGAATAACAAGTGAATACACAAAAGAAAAGACATTTGCATGATTTTCAAAATGATAAATGTTCGTCTTACCGAATTGTATTTTAAATTTCGAGCTCTTGACATTGTCTAATTAAGAACTTAAATTGTTCAGTACTTAACAGCGAATTCGAGTTTGAAAATAGTTTATATCTAAATAAACTAAAATTTTAGACAACCAGTGTAAGAATCTGTTATTAGATATGACAGTAACAAAACAGAAACTATTTCTGCTGTACAAATTAATATTTACGATACAGTAAATTATATAATTTTTATCTACATATTCTAATGTTTCCGATTAAATTAATCAGTGGCGTGCGGCGTGGGTAAGTTTTAAGGTAAGTTGTGCTTTGCGAAGTCTGTGCAAATTTGAGAGTTGCCAATTGTAAGCGACATCACACTTGTTCATTGCCATTACCGATAGATAGGCAACTCATGAATTTGTACAGCCGTCTCGAAGTTCAGCTTACCTTGCAGCATACCCAAGCAACGCTTTTGAAAATTATAAAAAAATTAAAAAGCTTAGCCTATCTACGTGTGAGCTCGATGTATTATTATGTGAAGTTTTTAAAGAACTCTTTAATTTTATACGTCAATAAACTTAAAGTGAATAGTAAAAATTGCAAATTATAGTGGATATAGAATAAAATATTTTAATAGTTTCAGTCACCCAATATATTTTTGTAACAGAGACATGAACCTTTAATTATTTCACAGTGTGTTTTCATTGCCTATGCTTTTACTGTGATAAATTTAACTGTTTTACATCTATCATATTGGCGCTTATTAATCTTTCAGGTTACGTGACTTCATTCATGATGTCCATTGACTTTTGAATGTCTTTTTTTTTCTTGCCTGAGGTTGACCGGCCGTTTAAAGGAGCTATTCTTGGTCGCTTGAATATTTGGAGATAATTTGTAAATTCTGAATTAATCAAATTTACATTTAAATTAATTTTCGTAGAAGAAAACAAAACCTAAAATTGCTGAAATTTACAAATCACGTTACAAAACTTTCTGAAGTCACGGAAAAATACAATACAGCATGAGTTATTTGCAAAATATTAATATCGAAATAGAAATGTACCAATCAGTCTACACCATTTACCTTAAATTATCGAAGTCAGCTCAAAACGTACTGTCAAGTATCAGTACGCTTTACACTTTCGGACTCTTTTCTGTCATTATTTAATAACGTTTTAAGTACTCTTTAAACCCCCCAGTAGCAAAATCAGGCCCTAAGCTTAAAGAGTATCAGAAATTGGCATGTGTAATTGTCAAGGAAATAAATGTTTTATATTTTATTGTAGCGAGTTGCTAGTAGAAATGTTTTAAGAGTTGCTCAAAAGGTGCTCATGAAAATTCACTAGGATAGGGTAGGTCAGCAAAAATTTCTAGTTTATGGTATATGGAATATTACCCCAGGTAAGTTTATCCGTGTTCGAAATTTCAACGGCCTCTCGATCAAGTACTGAAACTAATATTGTATTTCATTATGAACGCAGTGTGTGTAATGAATGCACTATTAATGTAGCATTTAGCAAAATATTTAACATGCGGATAATATGTTAGTTTTTTTTTGGGGGGGGGGGGGGATGATTCCCGTTATTTTAAAACCTTGGCCAGCGTTGCAGGGGTTATCAAATCCTGGTAATCAACAAAACCTGGTCATGTGACTGATATAACCTACCCTACTCCAGCGAATGAGTTTTCATAAGCGCCTAAAGTGGTATCTAGTGGATAGATTCTGGTTGAACAACACTGCATTGAGAACAAGCACAGCCGTTTACAGCAAACTGTAGCGGCCTTCGACATGACAATCCTGCCAAGAAGGGTCGTTTTAATAGTGCTTTGAGATCTGCAGCGACAACGGCTTTCATTGATTCTACGGTATGTAAGGCAGACAAACGACTCAGGGAACTTCACTGACATAGGAATCTTACAAGTGATATTAAAATAAAGAAAGAAGAGTATTGTGAATTAATAAGATAAACTGGAACCAAACAAACAGTGAATTTTCCCCTCGAAAAATTAGCATCCCTAATTATAAACCGACGTTTTCACTCTAAACTAGAATCAGTGGGTTTTTCATAGTTTCAATACGTTGCAAGGTTTTTCAGTCGCGAATCTGTTGTTTTGCCAAGGTTAACTGACGTGACAAAAAGCATATTGGTGTAACAGTTACAATTTGTAGACATATTTCGCTAGTTAATTAGTACAAATTCTAATGTTAAAAGTACATTATAACTAATGTCATATCAACAACGTCACACGTTCCCAGTCTACATATAATTAATATCGTACCACAATTTCCAAAGCAAGCATGCTATTAATTTTCACTTGCGCGTTGTTTAAATAAATTATGTGTTTTGGTACGTTACACCTAAATGTGTAGAATAACGTAGTAAAAAGTACACTTGTACGGTTGTAGTGAATAGTTAAGTTTTAGTAACATCCAGTTTCGCTCCGTTGTTCCCTGAGTCACAACTAAGTTATATGTTTTAAAAATTCACTCTTTAGTACAAACATCAATTGTACTACTAAGAAAACGATGTACAGTGTTTACTCACATAAATTGTAAGCAATACTAAATTGTATCTAAATTGCAATAATTCACGTTGAGTAGTGGTTAAAATAAACATATGTTATGCTGAGGGACTTTGGTTCGTAACCCCTCTGGCGTTTACTGTCTTTTTTTTTATTTGGTGCACGATTTTCTAGAACTTTTACCATAATTTAGGAAAATACAATATTACATGTAAAGGAAAATCAGAAATTTCTTGTACTTCTACATAAAAAAATTCATTTCTTTTTTATAAGTGAAATTCTCCGAATCAATCAGTGAGTTTAAATCGCTGATAGCCTCTGTAGTTTTCCACCAATTCCCAGTTTCCCAGTTTCAATAGTTTGGATTTATGGAAAATCGTTGGTTGTCCTTGAATATTCGCAATTTACAGTTCAGAATGTAGTATGTAAACAAACAGCATAAATTGACCAAAAAACTGAGGGCAGTTTACACTCTTAATTCATAAATCAGAATTTTATATTGTTGCACAAGCTTATTCGATCTCCGGAAATATGATAACTAGACGCTACACATAGCTCAGTCATCAAAACTAACTTCTCGCTATACCTGAAATGTATAACTCTTATAAAATACATATTACGTGCGTATTGGCTGCATCTTTTTAGGACAACAGTAAACAATAGGATACGTTTACTTAAGCTTGAGCTATCATTTAAAACATATTTTGCGTTATATTTTCATCACCAATTTGCACCACGGTCAGACGTTCCAACAACATATCTGTAATACTTTAACTCTAACCTGCTCACATATTGCAAGAATCTTTCCTTCAGTTCTTTGAAATGTGTTGAATTATTGGCTATAATTATAGACGATTTCATTCAAACTTCGGTTGTATTAAATTCTTTCTAGTTAGGCTTCTTTTGTTATAAACAGTACCGTTAAATTTCCTGAGGTGATTCTGTGTGCAGAACTTAGGCCGGAATTCCTAAACAATAAGTTAGGGTCTACATAAGCACTGCCATCTCAGGCGCCAGAAAAGCAACGACAGAGACCAAACTCGCTGAGCATATTCCTAGATGTGTTTGCGCCGTGTCCCAAGATGGTGTCAGGTAAGTCACGGCTTATTATTCGCCGGCCCGCGCGAGACTAGAAACAAATAAAGGCGACAATGAGCGCTGCTGATTTACAATTGCTATAACAGGAACACGTAAAACTTTGTACTTTTGAAACGTATTATTTAGCATTTGAATTTGTTTACAAAATAATTACAGTAACAAAGAGATAAAAATCACGGATTATAACGGTCACAATTCAAATATTCAATAACTGTTTCTTGTTAAAAGTTAAAACAGTAGGTACAGTAGCCACGCGATCGCAGTGTTTCCATTCATATTTGTCTGCTGATTATGACCTGAAATGTTATATTAGCATATTATTCGGACACGTGGAATTACATTGAAAACATAATTCGCAATCACTGTTAAAATATAATACATTATTACGCCGCAACTAAACACCAAATACTAAGGTATTGTGACGGTAACAGTGCACACAAATTAGATCTCTCATCGTCTATATACACAATGCACTAAACCGACAAGTTATTTTCTTTTATCATATGATATTACTTGATCAAACTTCAAGCAAAGGCTCTACCATTTCATTGAACACATCTCTCAAGCAAAGTGAAATTCATTCTTCAGTTGAAACTTCGTTTGTATCCAGTTATTTCGTTTTGAAACAGTCTCTAATAACCTGGGTGTCGACGATACGTAAAGCTAGCTCACTTACTTGTTTCTGAAATATATGAAACATAAAAGTGTTTTAGACAATTTTCGAAGGGTTCAGAATAACATTGATACAGCTTGCGAGCTGTTTAAAATATATATCCTGTCAACGTCTCATATGTGCTTTAATTTTACAATATGTTGATAACATTTTTAGTAGTTTCTAAACAAATATGTTTTTGTGATGCAAAATGTTTAATAATTACTAATTTTTGGCGGGATTAGGGCGATGTGGACGAATTACAATGCCCATATTA